>CATNWA010005333.1:0-12164 GCA_951230385.1 Staurois parvus
ATCTGACTACATATATCTAACTATCCAATATTGTTGTAATACACTAAGGTAATTTTATGATTCTACACAACAGAGAAAGTAATTAATACAAAATCAAATAAACATCTCACCACACCCGGACGTCATACTAGGCAACTCTCCCGTGGATTTAGCTGGCAGTGGAACGCCTTTAGACTGATATATAGGCAAGTGATAGATTCAATAGGGGAGAATGTAGGAAGTTATAAGTTTAGAGGTTTAAAGTTTTAGGAAGTTTGAAAAGATGGAAGAGTAGTTATTTCAGCAGAGATCTTCTTCAGATGTCAGGTCTTTCCATGAGGTCTTATGAGGGTTTTTCTTCTTTTTCATGAGGTTTTTTCATGTTACAGCACATGGGCTTTTTATATCCACTAGTCCATTGTTCTAAGATACCTTCCCACCAGGCTTCCTGATTGGCTAGTTGAGAAATGTGTGTACATAAGCTATTTCTCACCTGCCCGCCAGGTGGCGGTCATGTATCACAGAACAATGTGAGTATTTGAGATGACTCATACCTTGGGTGGAATCTTCAGGTAATTTCAGGAATAAAATATACGGCTCTATCCAGATATAGCAGTGATCATACCTATATATTCTAAATAGGGACCATGGAATATAGGTGTATATTCGGTTATTCCTCCTTGAAGTACCATCCTGTTTGTTTCCTGATAAGACATGTAACTAATGCTAGTTTATAATACATCTTACTTCCCATCATCTCAATACTCAAGTTAGTGATATATATAGTTCCCATTGCTGAGTATTTAATGGTGTTTTAAAGTCTATGACATCTTATTTATAATCTGTTTTTGTAGTACATTTTTGTAATGATATACAGTGAACTTTTAAACTTAAATGTCCTGAATTTCACCCCTTGGTTTCAGCATCAACATTTCCTCTGTGTAGGGAAAAAAAAATCTCTGTTTGCCTAGCCCTTGTATTGGACTCATGGTAAACAATTGTTAATGCTTTCACCCTTGGTGAACAATAGTAGATAGTAATAGTTTCAGAGGTTTGTTGGTTCATCACACTCTACAGGTTTTGGTTAAGCTTTCAAACAGTTGAGTTCCCGTCTCATTATTGTTGAAATGTTTACAAGTCAGAGTCCTATGTGTTTGACTTTCTGTAGATGCATTCTTCTCACTTCCATATACAAATAGTCCTTGTTGACAGTTAAACAATCCCATTGTCTTGGAAAAGTCTTAATTCCCTGTTCTCTTCAGTTCTTTAACTAGAATTCTTGAAGGTTTAACCAAGACAAAATTAACTCTTTAACATCCGGTTCTGCTGAGCTGTTTGCTATATAACATTATGTCTTGATAAAAGTCATATTTTTGACATGATTCCAAAAGCCCTTGCATCAAGGAAGAAGCTTTACTCAAAGCTGTTTGAGAGAAGGTGGTTACTGGATAGTGAAAGGAAGCAAAGTTATAGCGAAGTACATAAGTAAATGTGTAATCTGTAGAAAGACACGTATAGACCTACAGAAAGAACAAAGAATGGCTGATCTACCAGCTGATCGTGTAAACCCATCACCACCATTTCTTTATAGCGGATGGATTGCTTCGGCCCACTTATCACCAAACAAAACCGCAAGGAGTACAAGAGATATGGACTGATATTTACGTGTCTAAGCTCCAGAGCAATTCACCTGGAAATGTTGGAAGATATGTCAACCGACGCCTTTATCAACGCCTTAAGATGTTTCATAGCCATTAGAGGTACTGTCAGGAGAACTTAGATCTGACCAAGGATCTAATTTTGTTGGAGCAAAGAATGAATTGAACAAGGCCTCTAAAAGAGATTGGATAAAGAAAAAGTAACTGAGTACTTGTTAGAGAAACAGAGTGTGATTTTCACATGAATGCTCCACATGCAAAAAGCAAGCCATACAGGCGGAGTTGGGAGAAAGGCAAATCAGCAAACTGTAAGAAACGTACTAAGTTCACATGTTGGAAGAAGAACGCCGGCCCCCCCCCCCCTCCCCAACCCCCCCCCACCCCTCTCCCTCTATTAGAATGACGAATCCTCTTGCTTCACTTAGGACACTATTCTATGAAGTAATGTCTATTGTTAACAGTCGCCAGAATTACATCAACAATTATCACCAACGACACCCAACAAGTAACCCCCCCCCCCCCCCCCCCCCCCCAACCCCCCCACCCCCCCCCACACCCCACCCCCCCCCCCCCCCCCCCCCCCGCCCCCCCCCCCCCCCCCCACCCCCCCCCCCCCCCACCCCCCTCAATAACACCGTGAGCAGTTGTTTTCCTCTTGAAATAGATCAGAGCAGTTTTGGAAATGGAGAGGATACTTAGCTCATCTCATACTAAGAAGTAAATGGCAAACTCCCAGAAGAAATGTTCATGTTGACGACAGTGTTAGTAAAAGGAAGGAGATCTTACGACTTACCTAGAAGTCAATGGAAATTGGCCAAAGTCCTAGAAGCTCGAAAGGATGAAGAAGGATTAGTAAAAAGAGTATTGTTACCAAATGGGGAGACTCAAAACTGGACAAAAAGGGAAAATCATCTGACTCCAACCTCCACTCAATGGAACGTCCAATACAAAAGTTAGTTGTTCCTGCTTGAGAGTAACACTGGAGAGTTTTGAGAAACTGATGGAAAAATTTCTCAAATTCATGTTCGAAAATCCTAGTTGCTTAAGGTCATGGAACTATAAGGAAAACTGGACACACAAGGGTTCAAGTTCAACAGTTTAATCCACAAGGCACTGGAATTATCCAACGAAACAAGGGAGAAATGGTTCCAGCATCGTTCCCGAATCAGTGTAGAATAGACTTTTTGGCCTTCTCACTGCAAAAGATTAGGAACTGTTGGTGTCTGGTGAGATGTGTAAACTAATTCTGGAGAGTTACACAGGGCATAGATGTGGAAAAGCTGGCTGGGATTGGTTAAGGCTGCTGGTACAGTGTCTGGTCTGTGATACACAGGCTCACCACTAACTCTTCATTTTCCTTTCTGCCTTCGCTAATCACTATATATAAATTCATACATAGACATATATTACAGCAATGATTCTAGCTTTTTGCCTTCTTAAACAGATGCACATATATACGGTAACTGAATGTTTATTGGCAGGATTGGTATACACATATATGTGAACCATATGACCCCAACCTAGGACTGGTCTTAGAAACTGATGGAAAATTTCTCAAATTCATGTTCGAATCCTATTACTAAGAACATAGAATTATAGGTAATTTTTTGGTGTGGAGTGTAGCTGGCCAGCTAAAGACCAGTCCTAGGTTGCTGATATGGTTCACATATATGTGTATACCAAACCTGCCAATAACCTCAGTACAGTATATATGTGTATATGTTTAAAGCCAAAAGCAGAAATCATTGCTGTAATTTATGTCTTTGATTGTTATATGACATTTATATATTCATTGTGTTAGCAGAAGCAGAAAAGGAAAATATGCCTTTAAGAGTTAGTTAAAGGTGAGCCAATCACAGACAGCCTCATACTGTACAGAGCCTTAACCAATCCCAGCCAGTTTCACATCTATGCCTGTGTAAAACTCCCTGCTAGGATTTTCTAGAGACACATGCTCACCAGACAGAAGAGGAAACAGACAGTTCCAATCAGAAAAGCTTTATGGAGGCAGAGAAGGCCAAAAAGGTATTTAATGCACTTGTGTGTTCCTCTATTGTTTGGCAGTGCAGGTGGATCTGTGTGTTGAAACTGTTGTGTGTGTTTTACTTGTAGTTCCACCGAACGAACTTATCGAATATATCGAATTTATAAATCCAAGTGAATTTATCAATCTATCAAATCAACCCAATGTAATACGAATTAAACCATTGTAATATGAAAGAAACAAGCCATTGTAAGCAGTTATATGAAGAAGATTGAAGTTATTAAAGAAGTTAACTAAAGTATTTGGTGTGCTCTTTAAACCTACTGCATCCATAGAGCGGCATTGGAGGAATTACAGAGTAAAGTCAGTCTAATCAAACACAAAGAAACAGCAATTGCATAATTTTTCTAATGCCACAGCGCACAAGGCACCAAAGGGTGCTGCGCCTGCCACAAGCCAAGCTTAGCGGGGACTAGCCATCAGCTGATTATATCATTCATCAGGTGAGGATGGGCCGACGTCTATAGTCCTCTATAGTCCTGTGCAGGAACAAGGACAGAACAGAGCGCCTGCTGGTGGGACTACAAGATACAGAACAGCTTTGCATGTTAGGCTGCATTAGGGTGGCCACCTCATCCCTCTAAACCCGAACACATATGAATGACACATGTTCTGGGGCTAATTGAATGCAGATAAGGCATCAAGTGAGTGGAATTCCCCACCTTCATCACCCCAGAACCTGTGTAACTAATATGTGTTCGGGGGGTGTAAAGGGGTGAGGTGGCCCCCCTAGGCTGCATTCACACTTCAGGGTTTTGTAGCTTGAAGATCGAAGATCCAAGAAAGTTCAAACTGAAAAATGACTTGTTCTCTATGGTGCTTTTTCACACCTGATCAACTGGAACAGGCGCCATAGAGAACAATTGATTTTGTAAGTTTGAGTGTTTTTGGATCTTGGATCTTCAAGCTACAAAACCCTCCAGTGTGAATGCAGCCTTAGAGTTGTACAACTACCAGTGAGGACGTATCGGCTTGTCTGCTGGTCTGTAGGACTACAAGGGGCAGCTTAGTAGAAGTTTTATTGCTTTAATCTGTGACAGTTTCAATCTGTTTTTGCATGCCTGTTCACTTGTATGGAAAGAGAATCAGTTCTGAACGAACATTTGTTGACCCCGGCCCTAATTTTCACCAAAGTGTCCGATATTTTCCTGAGACAGGCACATTGTTCTGCAGGAATTCTTTCAATATGGTGTCCCTCCATAAATGATGAATCCTATGAACAAAGTACAAGTCACAGCCCAGCCTCGCCCTGTGTAGGAGGAAGTGACACCTCTCAGCTGCATTCTTCCCCGGTGTCAGAGACCTTCACTTTCATTTCTCCTGCTGTCAGCGATGGCATCTGCTAATCTGAGAGCCGAGCTGGAATGTTCCGTCTGTCTGAACATTTATACAGATCCTGTAATGCTGAGATGTGGTCACAACTTCTGCCAGGTCTGTATTGATCGTGTTCTGGATACACAGGGGGGGGTCTGGAGGATATTCCTGTCCTGAATGCAGAGAGAAGTTTCCGGATCGTCCTGCACTGCACAGAACATAACACTGCGTAACATAGTGGAGAATTTCCTGTCTGCTCAGCCTGATCAGGAGGATTCCGGGGTCTTCTGTACTCACTGTGTGGACTATCCTGTACCTGCTGTTAGATATCCTGTCTGCTCTGTGAGGTTTTCTCTGTGTGATAAACACCTGAAAGTCCACAAAAAGTCCCCAGAACACATCTTATGTGACCCCACCTTGTCCATGGAGAGCAGGAAATGCTCCATCCATAAGAAGTCTTGAAGTATTTCTGCACTAAAGATAATATCTGTATCTGTGTGTCCTGCACTTTGGCTGGAGAACATCGAGGACACCAGTGGAGATGCTGGATAAGGCTTCTGAGAAGAAGAAGAAGACACTGAGGAATGTTTCTGCAGAAACTTCTGACAAAGAGAGAGAGGATGGAGGAAAGAGTCCAGAGTCTGCAGAAACACAGGAGGAAAGTAGAAGAAGGAGCAGCTGGTGACACCGAGAGACTCACTGCCCTGTTTAGAGATCTGGAGAAGAGAGTCCTGAGGGAAATCTCCGGGAGGGCAGAGCGGGTCTCCATCTTCATCCGGGATCTGGAAATAAAGAAGGAGGAGCTGTCCAGGAAGATGCGTGACATTGAGGAGCTGTGTAACATGACGGATCCACTGACTGTCCTACAGGAATCAGACACAGGTGACTTGTGTGATACTGAGGATGGAGATAATGAGGACAGAGAGAGACATGAGGAACTCCTCCATGATGGAGGGGGGGTGGATGTGGCTGGGATATCACACACATTACACACATTATCTGATATAATAACAGAGAGAAATGTATCCTTCTATATACTGGGAGCTGAGGACATATTACTGGATGGAAACACAGCTCATAATAAGCTGCATATATCAGATTACTGGAAAACTGTATCCTGGTCACATAGAAACCAGAATCGTCCAGTAACACCAGGGAGATTTCAGTATTGTTCTCAGGTGTTGAGCATTCGGAGTTTCTCCTCAGGGAGACATTACTGGGTAGTGAATGTAGGGAGATCATATAGATGGATAGTCGGGATGTGTTACCCCAGTATAGAGAGGGGAGGAGGGAGCAGTCACGGATTGGATATAATAACAAGTCCTGGGGTTTGTACAGGGATGGTGATCGGTATTGGGTGATACATGACAGTAAAGAGATCTCCTTACCCTCCAATCCCTCCAGTACCAGAGTCAGGATAAATCTGGATTATGAGGCCAGGTGGAATCTCCTTTTATTATCTGTGTGACCCGATCCGACACCTCCACACCTTCACCACCACCTTCACTGAGCCCCTCCATGCTGGGGATGGGTAGGGAGAGGTTGTATAAAGATCTGTGGGGGGGAATCGGGGAAAGTGAGAACTCCGCCCAGAGTGGTGACATCACAGGGAGGGAGGACGGGATTGGTGGAACAATCAGCCAATAGCCCTGCAGTGTTCTGTCTATCAGGGGCGGAATGAACATTTGGGGACTCAGGCACTTCTTAAGGGCCCGGGATCAGTAGAGGGCCCCATGAGAGGTTCCGTCCATCCCCCTGGATGTGCCCAGAACGCTGCCACTTATATCTGTACACTGACTATTCCCTATATACAGTTGTTTCCTCCGTGGTGTCCTCCCATGTACTCCATTCTTGTTTAATGTTTTCCTTATTGTAGATGTGTCAACAAAAATGTTAGCATGTGCCAGAGATTTCTGTAGGTCTTTAGCTGACACTCTGGGATTCTTCTTTACCTCATGCAGCATTCTGCGCTGTGCTCTTGCAGTCATTTGTACAGGACGACCACGCCTAGGGAGAGTAGCAACAGTGCTAAACTTTCTCCATTTGTAGACAGTCTGTCTTAACCGTGGACACATGAACATCAAGGCTCAAGGAGATACTTTTGTAACCCTTTCCAGCTTCATGCAAGTCAACAATTCTTGATCGTAGGTCTTCTGAGAGCTCTTTTCTGCGAGCATGGTTCACATCAGACAGTGCTTCTTCTTGAAACCAGTAAACCCAAAACAGGTGTGTGTTTTTTAAGGGCAGGACAGCTGTCAGCAACACATCCAATATCATCACACTGATTGGAGTCAAGGTTGGCTCACTCTGGCTCCAATTAGCTCTGGGAGAAGTCATTAAGCTAGGGCCCTCACATACTTTTTCCTCCCTGCACTGTGAATGTTTACATGTTATGTGCAATTAAACCATGGCAACATCTAATGTTTGTGTAGTATTATGTTCAGCAGACTCTGTTCTTCTATTGTTGTGACTTAGATGACGTTCAGAGCACATTTTATGCCCAATTCATGCAAAACTCCACGTAATCCCAAGGGCTTCACATACTTTTTCTTGCAACTGTATAACACTGATATCTATACACTGACTATTCCCTGTATATAACACACTGATATCCGTACACTGACTAATTCCCTGTATATAACACTGATATCCGTACACTGACTATTCCCTGTATATAACACTGATATCCGTACACTGACTATTCCCTGTATATAACACTGATATCCGTACACTGACTATTCCCCTGTATATATAACACTGATATCTGTACACTGACTATTTTATCCGTTACAGATATGTCCCCCCCCCCCCCCTGTATATAACACTGATATCCTACACTGACTATTCCCTATATATAACACTGATATCCGTACACTGACTATTCCCTGTATATAACACTGATATCCGTACACTGACTATTCCCTGTATATATAACACTGATATCCGTACACTGACTATTCCCCGTATATAAACACTGATATCTGTACACTGACTATTCCCTGTATATAACACTGATATCCGTACACTGACTATTCCCTGTATATAACACTGATATCTGTACACTGACTATTCCCTGTATATAACACTGATATCTGTACACACTGACTATTCCCCTATATATAACACTGATATCCGTTACACTGACTATTCCCTGTATATAACACTGATATCTGTACACTGACTATTCCCTGTATATAACACTGATATCCGTACACTGACTATTCCCTGTATATAACACTGATATCTGTACACTGACTATTCCCTATATATAACACTGATATCCGTACACTGACTATTCCCTGTATATAACACTGATATCTGTACACTGACACTATTCCCTATATATAACACTGATATCCCGTACACTGACTATTCCCTGTATATAACACTGATATCCGTACACTGACTATTCCCTGTATATAACACTGATATCCGTACACTGACTATTCCCTGTATATAACACTGATATCCGTACACTGACTATTCCCTGTATATAACACTGATATCCGTACACTGACTATTCCCTGTATATAACACTGATATCTGTACACTGGGACTATTCCCTGTATATATAACACTGATATCTGTACACTGACCTATTCCCTGTATATAACACTGATATCCGTACACTGACTATTCCCTGTATATAACACTGATATCTTGAACATAGTATAGAGAAATTCTGTGACAAATGGATGGAATGTGGGCAGTGCAATATGTAGGTGGGGCTTGAGTGTGGTGGGGACACAGGGCCCCATGATCTCCTATTGCTCGGGTTGGGCCCCATGAGTTGTCAGTCCGCCCCTGCTTCTATCTATCTCTATAAAATATAACTAAAGACAAAACGTATTTTAGTATTGGATGGGTGGAGAGGGATTAGAACCCCGGCCAGGTTTTTATTGCTGTCTGGGCCCCCATTGGGGAGATTCTGGCCTCTCTATTTGTCCTTGTAACCATTATCACCAGAAGTAACAATGAAACAAATTTTGGGTTGTCACCAGAACAGGAATAGAGGGGAAATCTTCCAGTGGGGGAGACTAGTTCTGGTGATCAGCAGGGATTTCCCTCACTTTGCAGCAATTGTCTGTCATTTCCTGTTGTGGCGATGGACAGGAAGTGAGGAGAAAATCTCCCCAATGGAACACAGATGCAATACAAGCCTGGCAGGGGGTAGAACCCTTTCTTGCTTTCATCCATAAAATAATCAAGCTTAGGGGGAGCTAGACTCGGTTTAGGAGGATAGGAGGGCTGAGTAGCAGCCTGGATATGAGTTAATGGGTCATGTTTAGGTCAGGATGAGGACTCTGAAGGTTAGTTCCTTGATACCTCCTCCTGTTCTAAAATCTTGGAGAAGATTCTAGAATAAGTGGGCGGGGGTGAGGAGGGGCTTGCCTCCTGTACACTTAAAATACTTTGGCCAATCCCCAAACAGGAGGCTTAGCATAGGGGCCAGGGCAGCCTTTAAGTGTGACTGAGCCTGCTCAGGAACAGGAGAGTTTGGGTGGAAAATGTGAGGAACGCTGAGATGCAGGGAGCCTGGGAGGGGGCCCAGTGGGAGAGCCAGCACCATCTTGGCTGAAGGGACATAGCAGAGGGAGGAAGAAGTCTGTCCTCCTCCTCAGTCTCTCCCGCTTCTTGCATTTCCTGGACATGTTCCAGACCTGCTGCACTACAGTATGTGTGGGGTAGACTTGCTGTAGAGGGTGGTCTGTACCCCCGCTATGTGCACGGTTCTCTCCTGCTCTGCAGAGACAGTTTCATGTGTGCCCCTCCCATTCACTGCAGGCCACACCCACATCCCCTATTCTTTGAATGTTCTCATGTACAGCACCATCACGCCTAATGTGCATCACTACAGCTATGACACCACTTTGTTGTTTCTCCATTGTAAAATGTTGTTCTATAACCCCATCGCCCCGTGTTCTTCTCTGCTTCTTGTGTGACTGGTTCTGTTAAAAAAAAAATTGAAAAAAATCATTAAATGAAGAAATTGCAAAAATATATATTTCTACCACTTTATAAAGCTCTGGTTCATCCACATCTGGAGTATGCTGTCCAGTCCTGGTCACCAGTCCTCAGGTAGGATGTTCTAGAACTGGAGAGAGTCCAGAGAAGGACAACAATGATAATAAGGGGCTGGAGACCTCCATTATGAGGAACAACTACAAGCATTAAACCCTGGAGAAGAGACAATTACGAGGAGATCTGATAACAATGTACAAATCTTTACATGGGGACTCCAGCATTGAGAGGAACCTATTTAATCTCAGGTCTCTATAGAACTCACATGGCCCCAACAATGAAGTTGGATAAGAAGCGCTGCTAAGGGGGTACCACCGGGCCATCACTTAACGGGTGTTCTGGCCAGCCGGCAGATTCAGGTTTTAATGACATGTTCCATACAGGGGTGGACTGACCATTCCAGACTGCCTGAGGGCCCAGGGCCAGTAGAGGGACCATGAGAGGCTCCATCACTGCACCTCTACTTGTTGTGGCGCACCGATCATACTCCATCAAACTTGCCTGCAGAGCGGTCTCTGTTTGCGGTGCTCTCCTCAGCAGTCCAATTTCCTATTAGTCCCATTTCCTAGATCGGTGACATGTGACCGGTCCCCCCATCCTCCCCGCAGACAACACATCCCCATACATGAGGACAGAAGACAGAGGAGACACCCGGTGTCCGGCCACAGAAAACACCCCCTCCGGGAGAGCCATGCCTGACAAGCCCCGCCCTTTAACTCTGCAGCCCGGCCCCCCCACCGGCTGCCAGGGATCACTGCCCGGCTCTGCAGCCCTGATTCCCCCATTCATTCTGCTAAGAGTGGTCCCGGCTGGGGAAGATCCAAGATGATCCTGTGTGTGGATGGGGGATGATCTTCACACACCCTTGTGAAAGGGGCTACCCCCCCCTGCCGGCCCTCCCCCCCCCGCCAGCCACCCCCAGCAGCTCTAGGGAATCCTGGCCCCTCCCGCCTACATTATAGCAAGCCTCCCCCCCAGGTCGTAGAGTAGCAGAACTATTGACCTCCCTTCCCCTCACCCTCCCCCCCCTCACCCCTCCTCTCCCCCTCCATTTCCCACCTCCAATCTTGCTCTCACCCTTTCATCCTCTCTCCTATCTAACTCTTCCTCCCTTCATCCATCTACACCCCCTCACTTTCTTCCTTCTCAACCTTCTATTTCATCCTCTTCCTCCTCTCACCCTTCCTCTCTGTACCCTCCTCCCCCCTTTTCTCGATCTTCTCCTTCCTTCTTTTCCTTTTTTTCTATCCCTTTCCCCCCAACCCCCTTTCTTCTCACCTTCCTCAAAACCCCCCTCTCTCCCACCCCCTTCCCTTTCTCTTTTTCACCCCCTTTTAAAACTTTTTTTCAGTATTGCAATATTTGTTTTTTTTTTGTTTTTCCCTTGTCGTCCAATATGGGAGTCGTTTTGAGGATATTTAGTACAGAGGTATCGGGAGGACCACGGGGCACATTTCTTTGTTTTACTCTATGGGCCCTACCAGCAAAGGTCCATTCCCCCGGGAGGGGGGAGGAGCATTTTAGGGGGGGGGGGGGGAAGGGGCACATTTTGGAAAAAAAACAAAATTTTTGGGGGGGGGGGGGGGGGGAAAATTTTTTTTTTGGGATTTTATATTTTTTTTGGTGTTTTTATTTTGTATTTTTAATTTTTTATTTTAAAATTTAATTTGCGCTGTGGGGTGTTTAAAATTTACTCAATTAAGGGGGGTATGGGTTTTTGGGGCCCCACACCATTTTTTTTTTCCATTTTGGAAATAGGGTTTCCCTCAAACTCCATACCAGAACCGAAGGGGGTAGTAAGATTGGGGGGGACCCCAACTGGTATAAAAAGAAAAAAAAAATAATGCGGCAATTCTTTCGTTTAGATTCGCTGCGCGGGAGTGGGGAGGTATGGGTTTCAAGGGTGTGGCGGCCGCCAGCTCCCCTTAAAACCTATTTACTGGTCCCTTAAAAACCAGCTAATTTTTAAATACATTCCCTTTAAATATCTCCACCCGGACCCCTATTATTTTTCCCATGCATTTTTCCCTTTAGTGAATTGATGTTAGCGCTGTTTTTTTCGGGATTTGCCGAGTGTTTTTTTTATTGGAGGTAAATCCCCATAAAGGGGGCGTGAATTTTTCTGTTCAACATCGATGACGGGAAAA
>CATNWA010005334.1:0-13732 GCA_951230385.1 Staurois parvus
ATTCATGAAATAAAAAAATAAAAATACGTGTCTCATTTATCCAATCTGCGCAAAACAAAATACAACTATCTAAAAATATTTCTTGTGTGAAAGGGGCATCCCCCAATATCTAAAATAGAACCAAGAGAAGCTCCCCTTTAGTGCAAACAAACATATTATAAAACCCAAAAAAAAATTAAAGACGGGACTCCAAAATAGGTGATCCCAATGATCTCAAATTAAAATATTTTCCCAAAAAAACATTTTTGCAAATTTCCAATGCATATTACCCCAATTTTAAATGGTCATACACTGTCCATAATCATAAAGGTCCATTAATGACACCATAAAGAACCCATGCCCGTTTTCACAAAATGATTTTTATTATCGGAGCTATCACACCTTCAGTTGCAGCCATTGCAAGAAGAAAAAATGGAGCAGGTAATATCACGATCCTCTCATGAAAAATTTATAGATGGGAAATGAAACAATACACTCAGAGAAAGAACTTCTATGGTGTAGTATATTTATTGTTTTAAAAAGGAAAAACCAATAAAACGATTGACTCACTTTCATTGTGCCTGACCGGCACTAGCATAAAGTGTAGGATGGGAACAAATACTATGCATATGGCCCCAATCCTTGGTCGGGTGTGTTCCACAGAGCAAACCATTCCCAAAAAACCCCATGGAGGAAAGAAAAGTGGGACAAGGGCCAAGCTTCAAGCATCTTGTGGAATCGCATATCAGGAAGCGGGGGCATAGGGGTTCCAATTTTTTCATTCAGCCAGCAAAAAAAAACAAAAAAGAAACAGATTTCTCTATCCTACAACCAGGGGATGGAGGAACCCCGGATCAAAAAAACAAAAAAAAGGGCGTACCGGCCTAGTGCATTATCGTAAAAAGTATTTTTTAAAAGGATAAAAAGTAGGGATCATACCCCAAGGACATAAAAAACAAAGGCACATCACAATAAACAGCGGTGTTTAATCCATACAGCATCTAAATCCAAAACAATGGATCCCGGATTGCAATGGTTAACGAGTTTCAAAGACTCAGCCTCTTCCTCAGGCCAACTGGAGGACGAGAAAAACCCCACAGACACGGTCCTGCGCTGTAAGAATACAATGATCGGGGGCTGAGGTGCTGATCAACAGGGGGGGCCAAACAAGCACAATTTGTCTGTCCCCCGCTGAAAACCTACCCAAATTTCAATCCCTCTATGCCCCGTTTAAAATACATTTAAAAAAACTATCATGTGAAGAGATATTCTTCCGGGGACAGGGCCCAAAGGTTAGCACTTCCGCCTGGCAGTCTAGGGCGTTGGTTCGAATCACAGCCAGGACCTCCTGCCTGGGTTTGCATGTTCTCCTGTGCCTACATGGGTTTCCTCGGGTACTCCGGTTTCCCTTCCATACTCCCCAAAAACATGCTGGAAATTTTTTGCATCCCGCTAAATTGGCCCTTGTATACGAATGTGAGTTAGGGCCCCTTTGATTGTACCCCTTGAGGGGTTTGTACTGATGTGAATGTACAAATTTAAAGTAAAGCGCTGCGTAAAATTTACGGCGCTATTTAATACTGAAAAAAAAAAATAATAATTCTTGCTGGATAAATGGCCCCTGGAAATTTTTTGGGGAAAGTTTTGTTAAACTTGCCCCAAAATTAAGATGCAGCTTTAAAAGTAATTAGGGGGCCCTTTGTTTTCTTGAAAACTTTTGCTCGCAACCATACTTTTTTACAAACAATTTTAAAACCCAGGGTGAATTATTGTTTAATGGTGTTTTGGTTAAAATATGTTTGCTATTTTAAAAAGTGTTATTTAAAACCCCCACAACAGTAAAATCAGTCTGTATATGAGAAAAAGCGCTTGTTTTTATAACTGGGGAAAAACCTAAGGGGTTTAAAACCCTCTGCATTGTTTTAAAAAAGGATGTTTGATTTTCTTTTTTCGGGATCCCCCTTTTTCTTCCATTTGTCCCCCGCTTTTTCTCCAAAAATTGAAAATTATAATGTGGAGGGTACTTTTGCCCCATACTCGTTTGGTATGTATTGATAGAGAGGTTTTTTTTTTTTGGAAGAGTTTTTGTAATAAAGTCCCGGGCCAAATGGCATCCCCCGGGAAAAGGGTCAGGGGTTCTACACCCTTTCCTAGGAAAAATCCCCCCTACTTGCTTTAACCAGTGCTCTGTGAACACTGATAGAATTTAAACAAGACTGCTCTAACTGAGGGTTTGAAAAAAGGTATTTAAAGTTTATTTTACTAAAAAAAATTGCATTTTGGTGTTTTTTAAATGTAGGAGACCGGGCTATAGTGAATGCAGGGTCCGGGGTTTTTGTAACATTTTAAATTTTTTCCCCCCCGGGGAACCCAAATTGTAGACTTTTAGGGAGGGGACTTTGGCTTCAAATCATCCCAAAAAAAATTTAAATTTTTTTTGTTTTTTTTTATATGTTTTGGCAATAGTAGTATCATTAAATTTTAATAAACAAGGTTAAAAAATTCGGATAAAAAACAGTATCTCTGTCCAAAAGAAATCCCCCCAAATTTAAAAACCTGACAATTTTTAAAAAAATAACAAAACCTGCAGAATTCTAATTGTTTCATAGCAATCTGGGCGTCTGAAAATCTTTTTTGAACTATACTTTATGTTTCATTTTTTATTTAAAAAATTTCCCAAATTGTTTTTGTTTTTTTGGGGGTTAACTCATTCACATCTGGATGGAATTATTGACCCTTTGTGCCCCATGACCCTTTAAACAGCAGTCTCATGGGCGGCAAGGGTTTTATGGGTTTTTTCTATTGCAAAGGGTTTTTTTTTTAAAAACAGTATTTTTTTTGATGGGTCTTCTGCAGGACATTGCTGTATAAATACTTGCGGTATGAAATTTTTTTAGACACTGTGTTATTTTATATAATTTTGGTAAAATAAGAAAAAAAATCTACAAACCTTTATTTAGCAGTCATTTTAAAACCAACCCAATTTTTCTTTTATCACACGAATTTTGACATTTTAAAGGGTAAAAAAAAATACATTTTGTTCGCATTAAAAAACAGCTTGCAGTGGGGTTTCCATGCTGGGATTTTGGAAACAAGTTAGAATTTTGTTTTCTACTTGCTGAACCCACCTGGCATGTATTTTTTATTGGGGTTTGCGGGGTGTGGTAATTAAACATTTTTGTAGGGTAGCAAGCCCCAAGGACTTAGCAAGTGACTTTTTTACCACACGGGGAGAGGGGGCACGGAATTAACATCCCCAGTTTAGAAAAGGAAAAAAATTTAAAAATAAATTTTGAAAAAAGTTTTACTAAATTTTTGGGAATCCAGAAATGAAAATTAAAAAACATTACGGCAGTTTTTTAAAAGTTTTTGGCTTTTGTTTTAAAAGTAAAAAAAATAAAAAAAATTTTATATATTTTAATATATATGTATATATAGTGCGGGGTATGGGCACGGAATTTTTACATTTTAAAAAAATCAAGTTTTTAAATGAAAAAATTTATCCTTAGTGATTTTTACATACAGAACCTTAACCAATCCCAGCCGTTTTCACCATTTTGTGCCTGTGTATAAACTTCACACTGTACTTTGGTTTTTCTCAGGAGAAACAATGCTCCTCCTCAAGACCAGAGAGGGAGGAAGCGGTAACAGGCAGAATAG
The DNA here is from genome assembly GCA_951230385.1 of Staurois parvus. Lineage (NCBI taxonomy): Eukaryota > Metazoa > Chordata > Amphibia > Anura > Ranidae > Staurois > Staurois parvus. The sequence goes on from CATNWA010005334.1 coordinate 3,640, forward strand.
CAGTTCAAAATCCCAGAGTAAGGGAGGACTCCATTGGATAGTAGAGAAAGGCCCAAAATAGGTATTTAATGCACTTTTTGTGTTCCTCTATTGTTTAACAGTGCAGGTAGATCTGTTTTTATAAAAGGGTTGTATGGGGTTTTTTTAGTTCCCCGAACTTCAAAATTTATCGAACTTTTTCGTTTTTAAACGAATATAAAAAAAATTTTTTAAACCCAAGTGAATTTATCAATCTATGGGAAATATACAGAACAAATTTTATCAAAATTCTTTTAAACCTATCGGGGAAAAGGGTATCGAATCAAACCCCCTGTTTATGAAAGAAAAAAAGCTACTGTATGATAAATGAAAAAAGCCATTGAAACCCGTGTTATATGAAGAGATTGAAGTTATTAAAAAAGTTAACTAAAGTATTGGGGTGTGTTTTTTTAAACCTCCCTGCATCCATAGGGGGCCCTTTGGGAGGAATTACGGGAGAAAAGTAAAGTCAAATTCAAAAAAGAAAAAAGCAATTGCATAATTTTTTTTAATGCCAAGGGGTATAGGCCCCAAAAGGGGGTGTTTGGGGCCTCCCACAGGGGGAACTTTTCCCCTCAGGGGGTTTAAAGCAAAAAAATGTCCTAAAAACTTGCACAGAAAAGAGAAAAACTAGAAAAATAGGCGCCGGGAAAATATCCCGCCAGTGGAGACACCTAAGGGGAAAACAGAAAAGGGCCCCATAGCAAGGTGCGCATTAGTCAGACTGAAAAACCGACTTTAAAAGGGGGCATAAGGAAAAGGGCCCAAGACAGCAGGGGAAAGAGCGCCAAACCTCCTGCACCCCTAGAGAGAGAAAGAAAACCCAATGGGGGGAGGGGAAAAGTACCCGAGCTAGAAATGCCCGGGACCCCTATCCATCAAGAGCCCACGTGTTGCAAACCAGGGGAGTCACCGCAGAGCACGCAAGTTAACCCCCAGAGGGATCGCAAAGTCACCGCAGAGATTCGCCCAAAATCACCAAAAGGCTCGCAAGTCACCCAGAGCTTTGCAAGTCACCAAGAGCATCGCAAAAATCACCGCCCGAGATCGCAAGGGCATCGCAGAGCATTTGCAAGTTACCGCCCGGCATGCAAAATTCCCCCAGAGATCGCAAAATCCCCCAATCAAGAAAAGTCTCCTTTTTGATGACATTTGTTTTTTGAAAACCTTTTTAGGGTCAGATATCCTGCTCTTCAAATTTAAACTCAGAACTTTTTTCCTTTTTTTACTCACTTTGCACATAGGTTTCTGCAAAAGAATTTTTGTGCTTCCAAAAATTAAAAACCCTTTTTTTAAAAGGGGAGACAGTTATAGTATATGATTTGATGTATTTAAAGTGAAAGTCATTTATTGCCCCCATTTTGGTGTATTCATGTAAAAATGAAAGTCATTTATTCTTGCATTTGTTAGTATTGCATTTTAAAAATTTACAGGTCCTTAAATTTTTCATATTAATTGTTTTTTGAATTTAGAAATGGTGAGCCCAGCATTGCCCCCCCCTGTTAGCGGATGCAAAGATAGAAAATGGTTTGAAGGTGAAGAGCAAGAGAAACCTTTTTGAATCTGAAAGGTGCAATGAAACGGTTTGTTCGCCCCAAAACAAATTTTAGCTGAAACAGGGGAACCCAAGCCGTTCATCAAAGGGCAGAAAAAACCGACCCAAAAAAGGTGCTAGAAAATTTGGAGCAAAAAGGCAGCACTAAAAGGAAAAAAATTCGCCCCAAAAAATGAGAGGGGGAAAGCAAAACATCAAAGACATTCGCAGAAAGCTAAAACAAGAAAGCATAAAGGAAAAATTTGAGTGGGAAATTTTATAGAGACAGTAGAAGATTCTGAGTCAGAGCTTATGACAGCATATGTCAACTTGCGTTCGCCCTTGCCCCCCTCCCGGATATTGTAAGGAACATGGATAAAATTTCCGCGGGCAATAGGGATTTAGTTTAAGCTTTGAGGAACTTTCATCTGCAAACAAAGTATGGGTGAAGTTTAAAGGGACGAAAAAGGGAAAAGAATGAGCTCTTCAAAGAAAGATTATGCTTGGTCCTTAGGAGGAACCACAATTCCAAGTTGACCCTTTTCCCTCACTAGCAGAAGGCCAGCCAATAACAGAGGTTTTTCAAATACGTCAGCCAAAAAAAAGGGGAAATTAGCTGAAAAAACTCGCTGCCCAAAAAAACAGAAAATTTTAGTTTGGGAAACTGCCCCTTGAGGCTCGCTCCAGGAAATGGAAGCTCAAGCACCCTAAAATGGAGCCGGGAAAAGGAAGTCAGCACCATTTAAAAAGGAGGCTCAGGCCCAAAAAATGGAAGCCCAAATGGGAAGGGGGGGGGGGGTCAGCCCCATAAAAGGGGGAAAAATGAAAAAAAAAGTCTGGAAAGGCCCGAAGGAAGGTTTAAAATTTAGAAACCGACTCAGGGGTGCACGAAAAGGATACGAAACAGGGTAGTCATAGATTTCCAAAACAGTTTTAAGTGGAGAAAACTGACTTCTAAAAATTTTTTTCTTTTCGCCCAGGGAAAAAAGGAAAGGGAAAACTCCCCATCTTGTTTAAAAAATAAGTCATTGTCCCTTCCTCCCTGCTCAGAGGGGAAAAGAAGAGAGACTTTTCCCCCCCCTTTTGGGAAAACCCGGACAAAGTGGAAAAAAAGAACCAGATAATTCAACCCCCTATGTAAAGGCAAATGGTACGAGGTTTTTACAACCCTTGGGCCCGCGAAACCCCCAGAGAATATTTTCATAGACTTCCTGTTCCAGAAAACCCAATGTATTTTCCCGGTGAAGGGATTTAAGTTTTTTAGGGTGGAAGGCCCGTTTTGAACATGTCTTTTAAAAAACATTGCTCCCGTCCAGTGGGGCAAGTTATTTTACCTCCAGCGGGTTTATACTGGGGGGAAGCAAAAAAGGGTTTTTGAAAGGGAAATTCATAGGAAAATGAAGAAGCCTACAAGCAAGCTTGGGAAAAAATTTAAAAGCAAGATATGGTTTATCCTTTCTTAGTGCAAAAAAGCTTTTAGAGAGAAGTTGATAAACTGGCCCAAAAAAGGTCCTAAAGAAAAACTTTAAGCTCCAAGAGTATGGGGACTTTCCCGGGAAAAATGCACAAAAGCTATCCCAATGTTCAAAAGGGCTGAAGTATTGAACGGGGCTATCTAGAAAACCCCAGGATGCTTTGCCAAAACTTTCCAGAACAAGTGGCTTCAGGATGGAACGCTTTTTTGACTGAACAGTTTTTTCCGGGGAAAAAAATTCCCAAGTTTCAAAGAGTTCTCTGAAATTTTTCAATAAGTTAAACCCCGAATAGCGTGTAATCCCGTTTAAAAAGCATCTTTTGTCTTTAAAAACCCCTTTGAAGGGAAAGGGCCCACAAGAGGATAAGGGGCTGCAAGAGCAAATAGCTTTGCAACCAACACACTACTAAAGGTCAGATGCCCCTGAGAGCAAGGTTTAAACGTCATTACTGGGATCAGTAAAGAGTTTTTTACCCAAAGTCTTCAGACCTTTTCTTCAAGGTATGTTCTTTTGAAGAGGGAAACACTCCTACATAAGTGCCCAAGATTGAAGGAAAAAGGCTCCACACGAAAAAAAGAAGTTTGTGTTTGATTAAACCCGCGGGGGTTTTGGATGTTTAAGAAAAGGCCCTATTACTAAAGAAAAGCAAGAAAAAAAGGGCCCCTTGCAGCATTTGTAAAGGGGGCGATCCTACCCCACTACATGAAGAACGTCCAAAGAAAGAGAAAACCCCCTTTAAAGCCCCAAAGGGCACTGAGGAAAAAAAAAGCAACAGTTTTTTCTCTTGCAGAGTGGGGAAAAAAGAGAAATAAAGGGCCCTTGTCAATGGTTGTACCAGTTTTGTATTTCAAATCCAAAAAAGGGAAGAAAAAGGGAAAGGTTTTAGGCCTATGCGCTATTTGGATGCCCAGGTTTTCGTCCCCTTAATTGATCAAGAAATCTGCAAAAAAATTAAATTGGCCAAAAAAAATCAGTGAAACTCAAACCCTCACCACAATGACAGGAAGAGAAAACTTTTGGTGAACAGTAAAAGAGTCAAAGGACTGAGAGTTTAGGACTCCCCCTAAAAACTGAATATTAGATCTACCTCCGGGCTTATGCAAAAGCCCGACATCCCCTTGGGATCGGATCGCTTTCCCTCCCCGTAAAAACACCCAAAAAAAAGGGAAAAACACCTTTTCTGTCATATTCATAAAATGCCCCCGCTGAAGGAATTTGGTGTTGGACTCTTGTTAGGTACGACTGCCCCGAGGCCTTGGGGCCACAAAAAGATAATCCCCAGGGGGGAAGGGTAAACCCAAAATGCATTTCCAAACTGATCTAGGAGGGGGTGTTTTTTGGAAAAAAAACGGCAGATTGCAGATTCAGGACAGGTGACGGGGGATTGTGTCATGGGAATATCTGCCCAAGGGGTAAAAAACTGTAAGTCCAGCAAAAAGTACTCAAAACCTTAGAATCCGATTTTGGGCAGAGTAAGTTCTAATAAAAAAGAGTGTACCCCAAGAGGACATAAAGTTTGGAAACAAACTAAAAAAGAAAATTTATTCAGAAAAACCCGGCAGTTCATGCTTAAAGAGGCCAAAAATGTAACAGAATTGAAGAATTAAAAACTGGTTAAACCGGCCCAAGAGTTCCTTTGGGAAAAGGGAAATCATACCCGTAAATTTATACAAAAACTTCTAGGGGGTGATCCAAAAGGGAAAGGAAAGGTTGTGGGGGGGATCGGGGGGGCCCCCTGTCGGCCCCGGCGAAATGCGCGCTGGCAACGGTTCACGCCGGGTTTACAAGCATTTGGCCCCGGGGGGGCGCGGATGACGGGGACGCCCCCAAAAAATTTGGGCCCCCAGTGGGAGCCGGGGGCGCCCCCTGGGCGGGGCCCAAAGGGCCCAGCCCGGGGCGGCCCCGGGGCCCGGTCAAGGGACGTGAGGGGGGCGATATTTAAAGATCCCCTTTCCCCACTGTAAATGATTGCCCCCAAGGGTCTTCTGGGGCCCTGAATCCGTACCTGTTTTTTTGACCCTTTGTTTGGCCCCTGACTACTTACTCTCTCTGCTTTTTAAACCCGGATTGTCCTGACTATTTACTCTCTCCTGCATTTTGCCCCGGATTGCCCTGACTACTCTACTCTTTCCCATCCGGGCCCCCCCGGCTTGTTAAACCTTTCTACGGACTGACTTCTCCTGCTGACCCTGCGAGTGACCTGCGATTTCCCCCTGCCGTTTCTGTACCCGTTCCACGGGACCACTGCTCGCAATTTTTCCCTGCGGGGCCCCTCCCGTCCCCCTCACATCGGGCCCTCTCCGGTTTCCAAAAACCCCCCCAGGGGTTTCCCCCTCCCTGGTGGGCCCCCTGCTCAGAGGTCGTGACCTGGCCCTTTGGTCTTTTTCAAGTCCATCCCCCCCTCGGGGCCCCTTGGGTGAAAGCAAGACCGGGGGGGCCTTAGACCCCACGCTTTGGGTAGGTTTGTCAAGTGGGCACCCGCAGAAACCAAATTTGGCGGTCTTTAACAGTAGTTCAAACATTGAGCACTGTGCCAAGTGTAAGATGACATATTGAACGACTGGCCAGATGTTCAAATTTGGAATACATTTTTTTAAACATTGTACCTCGAATTAAAACTTTAGAAAAAGGGAAAATCAAAAAAGAAAGAATGTTAAATTGTAGAGGAAAGAGTGAAAGCTGAAAAAAACGGTTTTTAAGGTTTCTTTCATAAAAGATTTACAGTGATGAATTAAAAGAGACTTAGTAAAGAACCTAAGAGACTTCCAAAAAAACCCCCATTGTACTGTTTAAAATCTTTTTCTGCAGGAGGGTATACTGAAGGTGGGGGGGAGGCGGGAAAAATGCTTTCGCTCCCAAACAGAGTTAAGCACCCAGCAATTCTACCCAAAATTTCCCCTTCACAAGTTTTGATTATCAATCACAAACCCCCTGCAAACCCTTTTGCATAAAGGAAGAAGCTTTACTCAAAGCTTTTTGAGAGAAGGTGGGTTACTGGTTTGTGAAAGGAAGCAAAGTTATAGCAAAGTCATAAGTAAATGTTTTAATATGTGAAAGGCACGTTGACTACGAAGAACAAAAAAAGGGGCTGATTACCAGTGATCGTTTTTTTTTTAAAACCATCACCACCTTTTCTTTATAGTGGAATGGTTTGTTTTGGGCCCCTTTTTATCACCAAACAAAACCGAAAAGGAAAGTACAAAAAGATAGGGAAACTGATTTTTTCGTGTCTAAGCTCCAGGAAAACACCTGGAAATTTTGGGAAGATTGTAAACCCGGACCCCTTTTCAACGCCTTAAAAATTTTTTCCTTTCCCATTAGGGGTTTCTGTCAGAAAAACTTAGATCTGCCCAAGGGTTTAATTTTGTTGGAGAAAAGAATGAATTAAAAAAGAGATTGAAAAAGAAAAGAAAACTGGGGGTATTGTTAGAAAAAAACAGTGTGATTTTCACATGAAGCTCCACATGCAACCCTACAGGCGGGAGTCTGGGGGGAAAATCAAAAACCTGAAAGAAACGTACTAAGTTCATTTTTTGGAAAAAGAATGCCGGAAGATTAGATGATGCTTAAATTAGGAAAACTATTCTATAAAAGTAATGTTATTGTTAACAGTGGGCCCAACTTACGTCAACAACATCAACAAACCCAACAAGCTTGGAACCTTTTAACCCTTCCCCAACCATCTACTGCCCCCTTTTAAGTTTTGATTACATACAGCCACCCCCTGGCAATTCACAAAGAGGTTTTTACGAAAGGAAAAGATGGCAAAAAAAGGTTCAATATCTATCAGGCATTTTTGGGTAATAGATGGAGAAAGGGGAGTATTTAAAGTCATCTCATTTTAAGAAGAAAAATGGCAAAGCCTAGAAGAAATGTTCATTTTGATGACTAGTGTTTGTAAAAGGGGAAAAAACTTACCCAGGAAAATCAAAGGAAAATTTTCCAAAGTCCCAGAAGCTCGAAAGGACGAAGAAGGACTAGTAAGAAGAGTTTTGTTAAAAATGGGAGGAAATCAAAAAATGGACCCAAAAAGGGGAAAAAGTCTTTACAAAAATCCCCTCAAGTTGGAAACGTCCAAAACAAAAGTTAGCTGTTCGCTTGAGAGTAACAAAGGCACTTAGAGTTGAGAAAAATGATGGAAAAATTTCCCCAAATTCATTTCGAAACCCTTTTTCTGAAAACATAGAATTATAGGTAATTTTTTGGTTTGGGGGTGTAGGGACCCGCTAAGACCAGTTTCCCAAAAGGGTTTTTAATATGGGGTTTACATATATGTGTTTTAACCCAACCCGCCAATAAACCCCCAGTACAGTAAATATGTGAAAATGTTTAAAAACCAAAAAAAAGAAAAAATTGCTGTAATTTATGTCTTTGGGTTGTTATATGACATTTATATATTCATTGTGTTAGGGAGAAGCAGAAAAGGGAAAAAATGCCCTTTTTAAAAGTTAGTATAGAGTTGAGCCAATCAAGCAGCCTCCATTTTACAGAGCCTTAACCCCAAACCCAGCCGTTTAAAAATTTATGCCCGTGTAAAACTCCCGCTAGGATTTTTTGAGACACAAAGCTCACCAGGGCAGAAGGGGGAAACAGACAAAGTTCCCCAAACCCGAAAAACTTTATGGGAAACAGAGCGGGCCCAAAAAAGGGTTTTTTAATGCACTTTTGTGTTTTCCCCTATTGTTTAAAGTTTCAGGTTTGATCTGTGTCTAAAATGTTGTATGTGTTTACTTTAAATTCCCCGAAAAAAAAATTACGAACCCTTTTCGAACTTATCGAATTTTTCGAATATAACAAAATTTTTTAAATCCAAATGAATTTTTCAAAACTATGAAAAAATACAGAACAAAAATTTATCGAATTATTGAACCTATCGAGATAAGCTATCGAAAACAAACCACTGTAATTTGAAAGAAATAAGCTACTGTATGATTAAAAGAAACAAAACCCCTTTTAAGCCGGGTTATAGGGAAAAAAGGTTTTAAGTTTTTAAAGAAGTTTACTTTAAAATATTCGGGTTTTGCTCTTTAAACCTACTGCATCCTTTGGCGGATTGGAGGAAAATTTCAGAGTAAAATCAGTTTTAATCAAACAAAGAAAAAGCAATTGCATAATTTTTTTTAATTTTCCACAGCGCACTAGGCACCAAAGGGGGGGGCTGCGCCCTGCCCACTTACTCCCTTTTTAAAAAGCTTTTTTTTCCTTTGTCCCCCATAGTTTAAAAGTGAAAATTTTTGCTACTAAGGAAAAAAAAATCTGCCTGGGGGTTCCCTTTTACAGGGGGTTAAACGGGAAACCTGCAAAGAAAAACTGCAAAAAACCTTAAAGGAGGGAAAAAAAAATTGATGTCGCTTTTTAGCCAAAATTTTTAAATCGGCAAAGGGGGTTTAAAAGAAAAGGTGCATGGGGGATTGAAAAAAGCTATGGGGGAAAATTTAACAAAGGAAAAAAAACCCCGCCCAAATTTTGGGGGTAGGGGTTTTTCCTTTTAATTTAGACTTTTTAAAGGGAACAGGGGAAAAAAAAAAAAAATTCCCCCCCTTGAAATTACATGTTAGGGGCCTTTTAAAACTGCCCTGTGTATTTCGAACACCCAAGTGGATGGCAATTGATTGTTTAACTTTTACATTCAAACTCATTTAAACACAAGGGACCCCCAGTGTTTATTCATTTAAACTTGAACAAAAAGGTTTTTTTTTGGTAAAAATTTTACCTTTTGACATATGATTTTTTTTTAAAGGGTTAAATAAACAGTGGGTGTCACTTCCCCAAAAAAACTAGGACCAAAAGCAAAGTTTACTGTGAAAAAGACTATAATACCCCAAAACTCCATGTTATCTAAAACCACTTTAATGCTCAATTTCCAAAATATATCCCCCAAAAAAAATTTAAAGGGATTGACTTAAAATATGTGTATAAGTAGAAATTGTTCTAGATCATATAAAAAATATTTGAGATATTTGTGTCAGAGTTTTAAAAATCTGAGACAAAAAAAAAACAAATATTGGCTTGGTAAGACATTATTTAAGCAGCTTTGATTAGGCTGCAATATAAAAAAAAAGAAAGGAAGCAGTTATGACCTTTAAATTTTTCAATAGGGCGGCCCGGGGGTCCAGGGGTGAAGCTCTTGAAATGAGGCTCCGTCCCGCCCTCAGCCTAACGCGGCTCACCTTGACACAGGGATACCGCAGCCCCTCCCCAGAGGCATAAGGGGGGGGAAACAGAGGCTCCTGCCACCCTCCAGATCAAGGGCCCCGATGCCGGATCACCAAAGGGGAGCCCGGGAACTTTACGAGTTTTTCCCTGCTCTCGCCCCTGCATCCCTGGATGGCGCCGGCTCCTCTGCTGACGTCTCCCCACACAGGCAGAGGGAGACACAGCGCAGACCACAGACCCCAAGCTCAAGGCACCCCTATAAACCCCGGGGACCCAGGTGAGTCCTTCCTTTTTCCCCCCCTGTCTCCCTTTTACAAAATAGTTTTGCTAAGTCCCGACCCCGAAATGGACATTTCTATCTGTTTTTGACCCGAAAAACCCCCTTTCCCATTCTACCCAAATTTTTGCCAATTTTTACTCCATCTTTAATTTAAAAAAATTTCTTTCTTTGACCCCTTTATCACTGAAAAAATTTTTTTGAAAAGTATGCTCCCATCCCGCGGGCAAAAAACTATATGCGACTTGACAGAACTTATTGAAAATCTCTTTCCCCGGTACAAAAAACAGGGGCCCACGCATCCCCCATATTTGGGAAAAGAAAGGGGGAAATGTTCAAGGCAAACAATGACCTCATAGGGCGCCCCACAGGACCACGGAGTGACATAGAACAATTTAACCTAAAAATTGGGAGGGCGTAGGAAAACCGCTCCAGGGGGCTAAAAAATATTTAAAATTTGGGGGAATACCCGAATTATCACTACATGTGACATAAATCCCTTACATCCAGCAATTTCATGAAAGGCCCCCTTATCCTTCTTAACAGCCCGGAACTTGCCAAAGATGTGGGAAACAGGATACCAAAACCTTTCCCTTTTTACCGGCCCGCAATACCTAGAGATATCCCCGCACG
>CATNWA010005335.1:0-13280 GCA_951230385.1 Staurois parvus
GTCCCAATTGGTTATGGAGGTTGTTTGTAGAATAAATTGTGAGTTTATGAGGTGTGTATAGAAAGTGGATATACCTTTACCCAGGTATTGGGGTTTGGTGAAGAAGATGTAGGCTGTGTTTGGTATTATAGTATTGTGGGGTAAATTAGTTGTTAGTAGACAATGAGCGATTCTGAGGTATGTAACATTTTCAGCAGTAGGAATCAGGGGCGGACTGAAAACTCATGGGGCCCCCGGGCAATTGGGGATCATGGGGCCCCTGTGTCCTTGCCCACACTCAAAACACACCCAAAAAGCCTATAAAAGGTACCAGGGGCATTTTATGGGCCCCCTACTGACCCCGGGCCCTCGGGCAGTGCCCTAGTGCTCGAATGGTCAGTCCGCCCCTGGTAGGAATATTATATTTGGATTGGAGAGTTTGGAAGGGGTATAAGGATTGATTGGTGTAGAGGTCCCTTATGTTGGTTATTCCTTGTTTTGTCCATTGAGATAGGTCCAGTGAGGGGATGAAGAGGTGTAGTATGTTGGTTGGAGTAGGTACATGTTTAATGTCTTTGAATTTAGTGGATAGAAGGTCCTGCCAAGCTTGTAGGGAGGCTACGATGCAGGGATGATTTAGTTGGGGTGGTATGTGTTTGGACGGTAGGGTCAAGAGTATATTTTGGGGTTTAAGTGGTTGAAAAGGGAGGGTTTCCATTATGGACTAGATTTTTTCCTTCGAAGGATTCCACCAGAAATATAATTGGTCTAAGAGGGTAGCTGTGTAATAAGATTTGAGGTGTGGGAGTCCTGCTCCTCCTTTAGTTGTAGGTCTGATTAGAAGATTGGTGGTACATCTCGGTTTTTTCGAGTTCCATATGAATTTTGTGAGAATTGTTTGTGTTTAGAGAAGAATGAATTAGGGACTGGTAAGGGGAGTGTGCGGAATATATACAAGATTTTGGGTAAAATATACATTTTTAGTGTCGCCACACGGCCTAGTTTGGAGAGTTCGGAGGTGCGTAAAGTGTTTAGTTCTCAGGGTATAGTTTCAAGCAATATTTTGTGGTTTGCTGTGTATAGATGGTCTGTCGCTGGTGTGAGTCTGATTCCTAGGTAAGGAATGCTGTTTGTTTCCCATGAAAATGGGAATTGTTTGGCTGGTTGAGTTTGGAGTTGGGTCCACAGACATTTTTGAGAAAAAAACAATATTTTGGACTTTTTGTTATAAAACATGTCCAGTAAAAAAATTTAAAATCAAATTTCGTCATTAATTTCGGTCAAAATGTATTCTGCTCCGTGTCTTTGCTAAAGAAAAATCCCAATACGTGTAAATTAATTGGTTTATGTGAAAGTTATAGCATTTACAAATGGTGGTATATATACTGGAATTTTTTTTTCTACTAAAAAATGGTGGCGATCAGTGACTTATAGAGGCGATCAGTGACTTATGGCGATGATCAGTGACATATGGTGGTGGTGGCGATCAGCGACTTATGGTGGCGATCAGCGACATATGGTGGCAATCAGTGACTTATGCAAGAATAACTGAAGGGTTATGGTGTCAGTCCTGCTGCAGCAGGTTCTATACATTGTACAGATCTGCAACTTTTGCAGGTAGTTTAAGGGGACCCCCAGGCATGATATTGAAAGGAATATTTTTTTTTTTTTTACATTAAGCAATGAGAAATGACTGCCCCTTTACTCTTTGAAAATATGTTTTTCCCTGATTCATGTCCCTCAGGGCAGTCCCTGAGTCCCCATACCACTTTTATGGCCAATACCGTACATATAAACCTTCAAATTGGGCACTTGTGAATTTGCATGTTCGAGTCCCATAGACTTAAAGTAGGTTCGATGTTCACGAACTTGGTCTGTTTGAATGTTTTTACCGTGAACCGAACCGGGAGGTGTTCAGCCCATAACTACCAGCGTGCACCAGAATGTGTGATTGCACAATTCCATACACAAGAATGCGCACCAGAATGAGCATGCACATTAGTATTAGCGGGTGCCCAATTTCTGCACATTCTGGGCACTGCCTGTGCACAGACGTTCATCCAGAGGAACCAGCTCATCTATAGGCATGCCCTCCCTGATGGTTTGGTTTAATATTGTTGGGTTAATCCCCTTAAATCCAGTTCCACAGCGTGCAAGTACTACCAGCTCCTGTCTTCTTGGAAGATCTCCCGGGACAAGGATAAAGGATTGAGCCCAGCGCTGTAATCAGGACGCTTGCTACGTGTGGCAGTCTTTCCCCTTGTAGATCCCACAGAATGCTGCTGTACTCACACTGTCCTCTTTGCTGTCTGCTGCTTCAGGTCTCAATCCCATTTACTCCTTACTGTTGGATGTGTCTTCCTGAGCCAGCCTGAGCCCGGCCTGGAGGATGCCCCCGCCAGACCTAGGGGTCTCCTCCCAGGTACCGACAGTCTCCTCAGAACTCCATCTTCCACCCGACCCCTCTGTCAGCCTGACTCTCCCATATTGATAGTCCAGTCCACCACTCTACCAGGGCCTCAAAAGCTGGGATTGGCCGTACTCTCCATGAATATGTAGGTTAGGCCCCTACCCCATCCTGCCCACCGATTTCTGGAAGGTTCTATGGTCCTCCAGGGTCAGGAGGAGGTGATAGAGCCACAACCTGTGTTGTCATCCAGCTGACCTGCAATAACCCGACAACTACTATGAGTCGGGAAACATTCCTTGACAAGTCCTTTATTGAAACACCAAAAAACCCCATCCCCCGAAGTAGATCTAACATCAGTCACGATGCCCACCACCACTACCATAGTCCTGAGCTCAGATCCACTGTGTAGATGACTAGTGGCAGGTCGATGAGTACCATCAGCTCAGATATTTCTTTCACACAGACTTGCATCCAAAGACAGTGACCAGTCCATGGGCTTAGCTTTGTTATTTTATTAGGGGAATTCAACTTGGATAGAGAAATAGGGATTATGGGATGCCCAATTATTATTATTATTATTATTACATGGAGTTTATATAGCGCCAAAGGGTTTGCTCAGCCATGTACAATAGAGGGGGGGACAATACATGGCCCAGTACAACAAACAACGTACGAGGGGTAAGAGGGCCCTACTCTTTCGAGCTTACAATCTAGTGGGAGGGGGTAAAGGTACAGTAGGAAGTGGCTGAGGGGAATGAGGGGTGGGAGGAAAGAGGGAGAATGGCTGTTAGGTGAGGGTGGGGTAGGCTTCCCTGAAGAGATGGGTTTTGAGGGAGCGCCTGAATGTGAAGAGGGAAGGCGACAGTCTGATGGATTGGGGCAGTGAGTTCCAGAGGATGGGGGAGGACCTGGAGAAGTCCTGCAGTCGTGCATGGGAGGAGGAGACCAGGGAGCAGGATAGAAGGAGGTCCAGTGAGGAGCAAAGGGTACGGGTAGGGCGGTACTTGGGGATCAGGTTGGTGAGGTAGTCAGAGGCAGTGTTGTGAACGGCTTTGTAGGTCAGGGTTAGGAGTTTAAATTTGATGCGTTGGGCAATCGGGAGCCAGTGGAGGGAGAGGCAGAGGGGGGTGGAGCCAGTGGAGGGATAGGCAGAGGGGGGTGAGCAGGCAGAGGTGGAGGTGGAGTGGGTGGTGAGGTGGATGAGTCTGGCCGCTGAGTTCAGGATGGTCTGGAGCGGGGAGAGCCTGCACTTGGGTAGGCCGGTGAGAAGAGAATTACAGTAGTCAAGGCGTGAGATGATGAGGGAGTGTACTAGAAGTTTGGTGGTGTCTGGGGTGAGGAAGGAGCGGATCTTGGCGATGTTGCGGAGGTGGAGCCTGCATGTGTTTGTAAGTGATTTGACATGCGGTTGGAAGGAGAGGTTCGAGTCAAGAATGACGCCAAGGACTTTGGCTTGCGGGGCGGGAGTGATAGTGGAGTTGTTGGTGATGATGGATAGGATGGGGGGGGGCGCGGGGGAAAGACGAGGAGCTCGGTTTTGGAGAGGTTGAGCTTGAGGAAATGTAGCGACATCCAGTCTGAGATGTCATTTAGGAGGTGAGTGATGCGGGCGGAGATAGTGGGGGTGAGGAGAGGGGTGGAGAGGTAGATTTGGGTGTCGTCAGCGTAGAGTTGATAGTTGAAGCCGTGGGAGTGTATGAGTTTGCCCAGGGAGGAGGTGTAGATGGAGAAGAGAAGGGGTCCAAGGACAGAGCCTTGGGGGACCCCAACAGAGAGGGGGAGGGAGGGGGAGGTGGCACCATTGTAGGTGACACTGAAGGAGCGTCGGGATAGGTAGGATGAGAACCAGGAGAGAGCGGTATCTCTGATGCCAAGGGAGAGTAGTTTATTAAGGAGGAGGGGGTGGTCAACTGTGTCGAAGGCCGCAGAGAGGTCCAGGAGAAGGAGGACAGAGTAGTCGCCCTGGCTTGAATCAATGGAAGGGGGACACTACTCTCCTATTGGGCAGCACAGTGACTAAGTGGCACTTCTGCCTGGCAGTACTAGGGTCACCGGTTCAAATCCCAACCACGGCACCACCTGCCTGGAATTTGTATGTTCTCCCTGTGCCTGCGTGGTTTTCCTCAGGGTACTCCAGTTTCCTCCCACACGCCAAAGACATGCTGGTAGGTTAATTGGCTCCTTTCTAAATTGTCCCTAGTATGTGTATGTATGAATGTAGGTTTGGGACCTTAGATTGTACACCCCTTGAGGGTTAGGAACCTTAGATTGACGCCCCTTGATGACTGATGTGAATGTACAATATATATGTAAAGTGCTGCATAAATTGATGGCGCTATATAAGTACCTGAAATAAATTAATAAATAATGTACAAAGCAGATCCTGGACTTTTCTTTTCCTGAAAGCCATCAGTCCCTGCAGATCAGGTCTCGATCTCATTCACTCCTTACTATTGAATGTAACCTTCTGAGCCAGCCCAGCCCCATCAGACCTAGGGGACCCTACCCAGGCACCGACAGGCTCCTCAGCACTCCCAACCCCTCTGTCACCCTGACTCTTCCATATTTATAGACCAGTCCACCAAATCTGAAAATGGCCAGACCCCCATGAATATGCAGATTAGCCTCCACCCCTTCCGGTTTACTGACTTCTGGAAGGTTCTATGGTCCTCCAGGGTCAGGAGGAGGTGATAGAGTCACAACCTGTCGAGTAATCCAGCTGACCTGCAATAACCCGACCTCAATCACAGACTCAAACAACTACCATGAGTCCTACACAATGATTTTACCTATGATACACTATTCTAGTAGCACATTAGAGGGCGCTACAAGTAAAGGAGTAAGATCTCAGGAATCTGTATGAAACCCGGCCTGACAGGAAACGAAGGGGTCTAATTATAATTCATAGGATGAATGTGACAATCACTTATTCAGACATTACAAATTCTGGCCATTTTGTTCCTAGAACAGTGATTTCCTATGATAAGCAGCGCCATCTAGTGGCCATAATGAAGTACTTTTCCTGAAATACCTCCATCAGTAAATATAGCACACTATGATATTATGGTCACCAGATGGAGCCAACGATGTGATGAAATAAAATAAGACCACCACTCGTTACAGCTGAGCGAATGCCAATCACCTTCATTCAACAATCAGAAGAAAAAATAAACCTCTAAGTGTTTGTGAAATCTCCCACCACAAAATGTACTCAGCCAATGACAGGTCAGGACTCCATTTTTATTCTTCTCCTGCTATCAATGGCCGACCCGGTCCCACACTTCATCCATGTCTTTGGGGACCTCTGATCTCCTTATGGACTGTTTCTTCCATGATGAAGGTCAACCATGGAGTATATCTGAGGTGTATATCAGGGTGTGCTTCTTCCCCACATGAGAGCTGGGATGTCCAGCAACATTCATCTAGAAGACATTTCCCGCACTCAAGGCACTAATACACCTCCAGGGTTGTGTGGGACCCTGATGTACAGGAAGACAGGACTTCAGTGAGGAACATTTCCCTCACTCAGGACAGGAAAGTGGCTTCTTCCCCGTGTGAGATCTCTGATGTGTGTAAAGATGGGACTTGTCTGAAAAACATTTCCCACACTCAGGACAGGAATACGGCTTCACTCCTGTGTGGGTTCTCTGATGTGTGTTAAGATTGGATTTATCTGAAAAACATTTCCCACACTCAGGACAGGAATACGGCTTCTCCCCCGTGTGAGATCTCTGTGTGTGTAAAGATTGGACTTTTGTGAAAAACATTTCCCGCACACAGGACAGGAATATGGCTTTTCACCCGTGTGAGATCTCTGATGTGTGTAAAGATTGTATTTATCTGAAAAACATTTCCCGCATTCAGAACAGCAAAGTGGCTTCTCTGCCGTGTGAGATCTTTGATGTATGGAAAGACAGGACTTCTGTGAAAAACATTTCCCGCACTCAGGACAAGAATACGGCTTCTCCCCCGTGTGAGATCTCTGATGTGTTACAAGTTTTGATTTTTCTACAAAACATTTCCCACATTCAAGGCAAGAATATGGCTTCTCCCCCGTGTGAGATCTCTGATGTCTGTAAAGGTAGGAAATATGTGAAAAACATTTCCCGCACTCAGGACAGCAATGCAGCTTCTCCCCCACATGAGATATCTGGTGTGTGTAAAGATAGGACTTCTGTGAAAAACATTTCCCGCACTCAGAACAGGAAAGTGGCTTCTCCCCCGTGTGAGATCTCTGATGTCTGACAAGATTCGACTTTTGCTGAAAAACTTTTCCCGCACTCAGGACAGGAATATGGTTTTTCCCCTGTGTGAGACCTTTTATGCCTATTAACAAGGAATTTAGAATGGAAACCCTTCCCACACTCAGCGCAGGAGAAGCTCTTCCCTGTTGGAAGGCCGGCCGGGTCCCGCACAGTCTGAGGTTCCTCAGGATACGAGGAATCCGATGGTCCATCTACACTGGGTGGTGCCGGATGGACATTGGAGGGAGCCGTGTTTTCTCCTGGACTATACTGTGTGATGTCCTCATCTTCTACTTTCCAGTCTGGAGACAAAGTGAGACAATCCTCGGAGGTTTTCCTCATCTCCCGGCCATGGACTAAAAATACAAAGACAAAGAGGATTACTAGACAGGAGCTGATTGGTTCCCCCAAACCAGGACTCCGCCCACATCAGGCAGCTTGGTCTCTGAGGAGCTTACAATTCCACCCTCAAGGGAACTAGGAAATGGCTCCTCTGATCTCCTACCAGGTCATTTCTTTATTCATGGACCTTAGTCAGAGAGTGAGGAAACAACCAGAACTGTCTTTTATAGGAGGGACAGTGATGAGGGGATTATAGGACGAGGGTCCCCACCCCCTCTATCACTCATCGCCATCTTCCCAACACAAGAAGTACTGCACTTCCTTATTTAGTCCATGATTTAGTCATGAAGAACAGCGGGGCTGAGCCCCACCAGAGGTCAGAGAGTGAGGATGGGGGGACAACAACCAAGATGAAGACTGGACTGATCCTGAAGACCACCATCATTGGGGTATTGACTCCTCCCTCATTATCACTTTCTGTTTAAGGGTCCAAAGTTGGAGGATGTTATCACATTATTATCACCATGTAAAAGTCTGTGCTCCAATCACATCATCCGATATAAAATGTCCAGCTGGGAGGAAATGGGTGTAAAAAGCCTATGTAATGTACAACTTATTTATAGGATACAAATCTTAGGAATATACTGTATAGTACCAAAATGATGTATTGTACAACATAAAGTATACAGTGCAGGGTTAAGACTCATAATATTAATATTCCTGTATCAGAAATCCAGGAATACAGGACGGGGAACACAGCTCAGGAAAGTGACCAGGGGATTACAGGCTGATATCACCCAGTCCCCGCCCTACTCTGGACCAATCAGTGAGCAGTATGGGTGGAGGAATGGATTTAGTGTTCATGACCCACCTGTGCTGATCTCTGTAGGAGTGTCCTCCTCTATAAATGTCCCCGTTATTCCATCCTCCTCCATAGACTGCTGATCATCCCTCACATACGCCTCTTCTTCTTCTGCTTTCACCTCAAATTCTATATCGATTGGATCTCCACTCTAAATCAAGGAAAATGAGAGAAAATATCATCTGTAAAACGTAAGGTCACATAAAAAATACCCACACATTGTCTCTATGAGTCCATGTTCTAGATGCTCCATCCCACCAACCTTGTAATAGTGAGGGATGGTGTGACCTTCCTGTGTGGAATCCCGGGAATACAGAGGACGGGGACATCTCTCTGGTGGGTTCCTGGTATTAGGTGGCTCCATCATATCCTTGTGTCCTTCTGAAAACTCCTCCATCACTCCATACTCCTCATCCTCCTCTTTATACTCTTCTTTAACATCAATATATTATCATCCCCGAGGATTCCACTCTGAAAGATATAATAAAAACATTCATTGTAACAAACATGCTGTGTATAAATCACAACTACCAATAATTGTCATCATCTACCTGATGATGGTGAGGGATGGTGTGACCTTCCTGTGTGGAATCCCGGGAATACAGAGGACGGGGACATCTCTCTGGTGGGTTCCCATGACTGGATCCATCTGTAGGAAACACACACACTGACTGAATCCATTGTTTCTATGTGTTTATCAGATGATGGGGGATCTAGGTGGATCCTCCGTACTGCTCTCTCCTTTACAATAAAGTCTCCTCTTACCCGGTGATGTGAGGGGGGCTGATTGTCCATCATGACGTCCTTGTAGAGATCCTTGTGTCCTTCTAAATACTCCCACTCCTCCATGGAGAAATAGACAGTGACACCCTGACACCTTATAGGAACCTGACACACACAATGATACAGTCACCATCCAGACACATCCCTTGTCTGTTACTGGAGAATGTCCCAGAATTCCCGGCACCGCTCACCTCTCCTGTCAGCAGCTCAGTGATCTCTCTGGTGACTTCTAGAATCTTCTTCTTCTTTCTCTCTTCTATCAGGGAGGGAGGTGGAGGCAATGTGATGTCATATGATCTCCAGACTTCACAGGAGGAAAACTCTACATCTGAACACAAAGAGTCACATCAAATGATATTCCCAGAATCCTCCTCACCTCTCCATTCAGGTCTCCATTTTATTAAAGCCCCACTTCAGGCTGAGGTATAATTTCCCCCCACAGGACCCCCACACTACGCAGGGTATAGGCTTGTTGCAGCATTCTGATGTCATTACATACAACGCAGGACCAACAGTCCCACTTTACATGTGAGGATACCAAGGGGCCCCACATCCTAAGAGCATCAGAAAAATGTCAGATGGAGGGACATTGGGAGGAGGAGCTGTGAGGTCAGTGTGATGTCATAGGGCATATAGACTCTGGATGGAGGGACATTTGGATGGGGAGATTTGAGGGGTCCTCTATATGACGCTTCCATGCAAACCAAATCCTTGTTCCTGGGTGTGTCCTACCTCTCCTAAACTGAAGAGTGAACTTTGACCTTTACCATCCAGAAATCTGTCCGGAATCTGTGGAAGTAAGCTGTCATGTGATCAGGTGACGTGCGGAGGAACGGAGTGTAAATAGCAGACAATTGTCTCCAGAGCCCCTAATGGTGGGGATGGATTTGGCGGCGTGCTGGTGCCAAGTTTCCTCCCCCCAGGGTCACTGCAGGTGTGGAGAAAAGCTGTGTAAGAGGATATGGAGGAGAGATGAGGAGGAGATCCAGGAATCAGGAGAAAGGTCAGGGCAAGCAACAGACGAGCGCATCCAAGAGACCAAGCCGGGGTCACTACACAGAAAATCAATCCAAGGAAACAACAGGCAGGACGAGGAATAGCAAGAAGGAGCTGAGAGGACAAATGAGAATATTGCTCAGCCAATGGGAGATGATCTCAGCATGACTTCCATCATGAAGGAGATGAGATGGGGGGGGGGGAGGAAGTCACTGAAGGTGACCATAGATCCATGGAAATTCAGCTGGTTCAGCAGGGATCGCTCACATTTCCATCCATGTGTGGCCACTGCCAGGTAAAAGCCACTCCCCCAGCGGCTGCAGCCAATAGCTTCAGTGCTGATCTGTGTATTGAGAGCAGAGGAGAGTCCCCCCATTGTCAGAATACAAGAGTGCAGCGGGGAGGATTCCCCCATCCACCTCCAATGTG
Organism: Staurois parvus; assembly: GCA_951230385.1. Lineage (NCBI taxonomy): Eukaryota > Metazoa > Chordata > Amphibia > Anura > Ranidae > Staurois > Staurois parvus. Next base: position 10,046 of record CATNWA010005335.1, read on the forward strand.
TGGATGGGGGAATCACTTCAGTTTTTTTATGGTCATCCCGCTGGCTGAACGATAAAACTGAACCATGTAGGCCTGCTTTGCTTGGCAGCAAATCCTATTCATATATCATCAACTCCTCTCCCCCTGAAGGGGTTCATCTACGTATTTACCTCCTCTGCTGCCAGATCCAGGAAATGTCTCCTCTATACTTCCTCATTCATAGAACTTCCTGTCTTTACCTGACATCACACTTCCTGTCTGTACCTGACATCACTTCCTCTTTACCTGACATCACTTCCTGTCTTTACCTGACATCACTTCCTGTCTGTCTTCCATAGAGACTTCCTGTCTGGGTAAAGATGAGATCCCCACCTTGTGGAGCTCAGAGGAATTGCAGCCCCGAGAATCCTCTGGTAGTGTGACCCCGGCTGTAGCGGCAAGATGAGTTCCCCATGAAGATGTGTGTCTCTGATGCATCTGCGCATGTCACGGTTGTTTTTAGCAGCAGTAGATGATCGCCGATCACCATCCATAGCACAGAACTGCCACATCTAAGAAATTAATTATTATTAATTATTATGATTTTTATAATTATGAATTAACTAGTTAACAAAAGTAAGAGAATTGCCACGAAGGGTTAATTCAAGAAGGTCGGATGCAGCAGTTTAGTAATCGATTGATCGTGACTGAAACTGTGACATGCGCAGATGTGTCAGGGACATACATCTTCAGGGGGGATCTCATCTTGCCGCTACACCGGACTTGTGCTGGGTGTGTATGGACTGTAGATCCTTATAGAGGGGTCACCTCCACTCCCACCAAGGGGGACAGAAATATATGACTGCTCGGGGGAGGGTTTTGGCCTCTTTGATTCTGCAGTAACATTGATTGCAGATTTAGTCCTGTAGAACGTCTGGTGTATGGATACAAAGCCCCCCAGCCCAGAGTGAAGGGTGGAAATGGCTGGTGACCCCCAGATTTGGGCCATGATATCATCATTATCTCCTTCCCTTCCCATATATTGCGGATGATAGGTCAGGGAGTTGTCATTCAGTGAGTTGTGTTGTCACATTTGGTCATCAGATTTGTTTTTTTGGTGGTCATTAGACTTCATGCTAGACATTGATCTACATCATGGGACTTTTTTTAAAACTGTTTTTACAATCTATTTTTTTGTGATTGAGTAGGATCCCTCCCCTTTCCTGGCCTGGCCGGCATGCTCAGATAAGGGTCTGGTGTGGAATGTTGGCAGGACCTTCAGGGAACATATCTCAGATACTCTCTGTAAGGTGACCATAGACATGGAGGACACCAGCAATGGTTGGGATGTAACATCCCCTGTAAAGGTGGCATTATTATTATTATTATACAGTATTTATATAGCACTAAAAGGTTTGCTCCGCGCTGTACATTATAGTGGGGGACAGTACATGAGACAATACAGTAACAAAACAAAACACGAGGGGTTCAAGGGCCTGCTCTTTCGAGCTTACAATCTAGGATGTGACAGATATTCCTGGAATTCAATGTTCAGTATTACAGATACAGTGTTCTCTTCATTTAGTGGTCAGTAGAAGACAAATGGTCACAAATTTATAAATCTGAATAGTTGGCTCTGGAGTGGAGCCTGAAGATTGGAGAGATGAACACCTAGATGGCAATAATGATCTGACATCCCTGTAGACATAGATACGGATGAATGATCTGTCACCTCGCTGGCCAAATGGGAGTTGAGCACCGACATGGGTCAGGCACCACCCTGTGAGGATGTACCAGAGCTAACTAGGAAAGCCAGTAAGAGCCCATGGGTTATCTGGTACTAGAGATGGCCTTTCTGGGGGAGGGTGCCACGACAGAATGGACACTTGCAGTCACTGAAAAAAAAAAAAAAAGAGACAGAGTGGGACACTGCAAAGAACAGAGCAGCTGCCCCTCTGTCCATCCCTGTGGTAAGGGAAACCCCAAGAGTCTCCAGGAAGTACTTTAGCCCTACCAAGAACATACTAGAGATGAGGAAGGGTTCTTTCAGGACTTTGAACACCAGTGCAAGCTGCTGGAAGTACCTCCCATGAACTGGACCTGCCATGTGGTAGGGCTGCTAGATGAAGGGGACATTGAGGCCTATCACATGATGGATCCCCTAAAGAAATGCAGCTATGAGTAAATAAAAAGGGCAGGGATGGAAGCGGTATCACACAGTCTTATTGGGCCCAGTTTCAGACTACCCCTCACCTCCCAGAGACCCCTTTCAAAATATTCATGCATAAGCTGTCTTTAGAGTGTCACTGATCACTGACAGGGGAGAAAGGGACCTCCCCTGAGGAAATTATTCACATGATCCAGAAGGAGCAGTTCTTGTTCATGTCCCCCTGAGCTCCAACAGTGGGTGTGTGAAAGGAAACCCATCACCCTAGAGGAAGCAACAGCCTTAGCAGATGAGGCCCTCATGATTAATCCTCAATGGAAGAAGACAGCTGCTGAGGTACCCCGAGTTGCCAGGATTCCCAGCCCCACATTTGTGCCCTCTATGCCTCCCCACTGCTGGATGACAATCCAGTTCCCCCCTCAGCAGGCCCCCAGGCCTACTATAGAGAGACTCTGCTTTGGCTGCCCTGCTAAGAAACCTCTCCCAAGTCGGTGCACTGTGGATATGTACCAAGCTTCTGAGGAAATGCCACTCCTACCCCAGCCCTCTGGGTCACCCTTGGACCGCACACACTACAGATGTGGACAACCCAGGCATCTCCAGGCTAGATGCCCAAGAAGCTTCCACCCTCCCCAGACTCAAAACACTTGCCCTGATCCCAGTGTAGTGCTGGTGGCAGGAGGAGAGAGCCTTTCAACATCTCAAAGTGAATGGATGCCTCCAACAACAACCAGCACCCTTCTAGGAGTCTACGGAGTCCAGCCACTTACCCCAAGCTACCCTGAGATAAGACAGCAGCAGTTACAGGAGGTCTGCATAGATGGATGAAAAGTCATTGGTTTTCGTGATACAGGCACCTTACTGACCATCGTTGATCGCTGTCTGGTGAATCTGATTGGATGGCTTTTCTATTGAACTAGTGGGGGAGGGTGCCATGAGAAATCACCCAAAGGCCTTTTTTCTTCTGGATTATGAACTTTGTTCTGCTGGGGTAATGGCAGGACTTCCTGCCTGACATTCTCCTAGGGAATGACCTGAGAGAACTTAATTGTCAGTTTCTAGGGAGTGTGATCCAGACCCACTCTCTGGGAAGTAGAGCAAAAATCTAAG
>CATNWA010005337.1:0-12766 GCA_951230385.1 Staurois parvus
TCAACTCTTGGGAAAGCTTGCCTTATCTCTTCCGAGGTGTGAAATGGCACAGCTTTTCCAGACAGCTAGGCACCTAGCTCAGAGATGTTTATAGCTCTGGGGTTCCCTGCTGCCTTGGCCTGCCAGTGACCCACAACCAGCACACACACACACACACACACACATACACACATACACGCACGCTGGCCAAATGTCTCCTCTCAGAGAGAGGGAGGGGGAGGGAAGAATAAGGGAGAAATGGATACTCTAAACAAAATGGAGTCTGCGTCCTTCACTGTGTGTTGCGCACGTTTGCGACAAACCTATTTTCACATTAGTGCATGATGGGAACACACAAAAAATGACATGCTTTCCCAACATGCACAGAAACACGCTGCCCTTTAGCAGATGCTCAGAGGTACCATTAAAGTTATTATAAAGGCATATTTTAAAAATAATAAACATGTTATACTTATCTGCTCTGTGCAGAGGTTTTGCACAGAGCAGCCCGATCCTTCACCCACCGGCACTCCTGGCTCCTCCCCCATGCTGAGTGCTTGCATACCAAGCCACTTGCTATAGGGGCACTTGTGTGTGCTTACTCCCGAGCCCCGATCTGTGTGTCCATAAGATATACAGAGTGTGGCTCAGCCCTACCCTCTGCTCCCTCCTCAATGGCTGTGATTGAGTGCAGTGGAAGCCATATGTCTGAGCCAATGAGGAGGGAAAGAGCCAGGAGAGCCTCTACACTCGTGCACATTGCTGGAACAAGATTGGGCTCAGGTAAGTATTGGGAGGGCTGAGGGGGGAGCTGTATTCTAAAGCTTTTTTTACCTTCATGCATACAAAACATGAAATTAAAAAAACCTTCCAGCTTTAGAACCACTTATTAATGGTACCCCCAGGCTTCTGCTGATGTGCGCAGTTTTGTGCGCACCAAAACACATGGCGCCAAATCAACATGCTATTCAGTGCAAAACAATTGTGAAAAATGGTCAGGGACTTCTTTTCTGCATTTCTCGTGCTTAGGGCAGCCCATCAAAATGAAGACAAGCAGAAAGGTGCGTTCACTATATTGCACCTGCATAGTGTGAACAGCCTTAGACAATATTTTCCTATCCCAGAGTTCAGCTTTAAAAGAAAGAATTTGTCTTTACACTCAGCTGGATAGCCGACATCAGGCTTTTAGTGGTTGTAGTGGTTTATTAGTAATCTAAAGGAGATGCCACGCTTACCCCTAACGCAGGTCAGACACTATAGCTGGCTTCTGTGTTCTTCACCTATAGCAGCCCTCTTTCCCATAAGGCAAGCAGGCCTACCGGTATGGTTTCTCCCAGGTCTTACACACAATGCTATAGTGCCTGGACCCAGCACAGTACAGCAAACAGGTACTTGCAGTTGGCAGACAGGCAGAGTGGTTCAATAACAGTCCAGGTACAAGGCAGGCAAGGTTCAAAATAGTCAGGGTCAGATCCTTAGTCAAAAGGTAGGTAGAGTTCAGAGAACAGTTGATATCTGATCCAAGATCATCAATAAGGGAATCCAGAGATCAGAGCAGGGCAGACAGACAGTGAGCTTGAGCACGTGTAGCCAGCGCTATCACAAGCATGAGACTGTAGGCTTGGCTGGCTTAAATCAGGTTTGGTTTCCACCCAGAGACTGACCATATCAATCACCTTCCAGGTGGACAAGCAGACAGGGAGAATCAAAACCAGGATGTTGGAATGAGACCGGCAGCCACGATGGAGCAGGAGAGCTAGACGCTCCTATCAGAAAACTAAAGAGAAGGCGGGTTGTTAGCAGTACTAGAGGGAAGGAATACTCAGAGGAGACTCACCCAAGCATAGGGAGAGCAAGCAAACTCCATACTCATATTGTCCTGGCCGGGATTTGAACTGTGGACACTATTGCTGCCAGACAAAAGTACTAAACATTGGCCGCTTCCCCTCTGCCCTATAGCAGAAATACTGCTACAGGGCAGCAGAGGTGCACAAAATCACATATATAAGCGTGATTTTGCATTTCTGGCATTTGTGGCCCTGGCTGTCAATCACTGGGTCCTGGCCAGTGATTACTCGCCGGCACCCAGTGATTGCCGAGTATCTCCGACGGGGGAGAGACCTGTGTATAAATACAGATTTCTCTCCTGTCAGCTCCTGCACACTGCTTTGTATGGCTCTGCATAGCAGTGTGCTTACAGAGGAAAGCACACACACAGCATACAGTGAAACAGCACACAGTTAACCCTTTGATCACTCCAGATGTTAACCCCTTCCTGCCCAGTGCCATTAGTACAGTGTCAGTGCTTTTTATCAGTGACACCAAGTCAGTTCCCCCCCCAGTGTCAGAATGCCTCCCACAGTCTCGTAGTCCCGCTATAAGTCACTGATTGCTGCCATTACTAGTAAAAAAATAAATAAAAAAAAAAATCCAGTATCTATACCGCCATTTGTAAACACTATAACTTCCACGTCCACGTAAATCAATTAATTTACACGTATTGGTTTTTTTTTTTAGCCAAGACAAGGAGCAGAATACATTGTGGCAGAAATTTATGAAAACATTTGATTTTTTTTTATTTTTTTTACTGGATATGTTTAGCAAAAAGTCAAAAATATTGTTTTTTCTTCACAATTGTTGGTCTTTTTTTGTATATAGTGTAAAAATTAAAAAAAAATGCACAGGCGAAAAAAAAAAGCTGAAAAAAAGCTCTATTTGTGGGAAAAAAGGACATACATTTTATTTGGGTGCAGCGTTGCATGACCGCGCAATTGTCAGTTAAAGTAATGCAGTGCTGTATCTCAAAAAATGTCCTGGTCAGGAAGGGGGGGGGGGGGGAAATCCTCAGGAGGGGGAGGGGTTAAACCACTCTGATGGTTTAAGACTCATTTGCACAGTGGGCACAGGACAAGGTGCACGTAACATAACATGTGCTCCATGGCGTGTATTATGCATGTGCACTATGTACACCAGAGAGCACCCTATTCCACTGTATGTACAGCAACTCATTGCCTTGCAGTATACAATAGAATTTTGGGTAAAGCTGCAACATGCCCCTTTTTTTTCAGAATGTTGATATGAACTAAAGCAATGCACATTTCCTTGTCTATGTGTTGGGGCTGTTTGGGGTGACATTACCCGATGCACTCCAATAGGACTGGTGGGAACGACCCCTGAAAGACAAGGCAATCACTTGGTCTGGTCACCCAGATGACTGCTGCCTGATTGGCCTCGGGGTCATTCTTCTTTCTTTAAGGATGCAAATGTTGTGTTTCTCCTCTCCAGGATTTCTACCAATCATCATCCTCACCAAAAGATATCATGGAGATGTCACAACTTTGGAGCAGCATTTTAGGGGCCTCGGGATGGAGCAAATATTCCCAGTGGAGAATTACACTTCTGAGGACCACATCAAAACCCCGAAGAAGGACAAGACCTTCCTGTCCATCCTGAACAAGGTACTGGATCAGGTGAACTTCCGGGACAACACGGCATCTTCCTATGGCACCCCGGAGGAGGAGCACCTGAAGAGGGTGCAGATGCTGCTCGAGATCGCACATAAGAATGAGAAAGAGAGAGAAAAAGAAAACCTGAAAGCTGAATGGGATAAGGAACGAAAGGAAAAAAAGAAAAAAAAAAATTGCAGAATCATGTAACCATGTGGGACCAAAGGGTGAGGGACTATGAATTACTGAACTTGAATGTCACACATGTTTATTATTATACCTTTACATGGCTCTGACATATACCACAGCGCTGTACAGAGAACACTGAGCCAGTCACGTCAGTCTCTGTACCAGAGGAGCTTACACTCTAATGTCCCCTCCCCCACAGTCACGTCAGTCTCTGTACCAGAGGAGCTTACACTCTAATGTCCCCCCTCCCCCACAGTCACACACTATTATTATTATACATTTATATAGCTCTGACATATACCGCAGTGCTGTACAGAGATCACTGAGCCAGTCCTATCAGTCTCTGTACCAGAGGAGCTTACACTCTAATGTCCCCTCCCCCACAGTCACATCAGTCTCTGTACCAGAGGAGCTTACACTCTAATGTCCCCTCCCCGACAGTCACATCAGTCTCTGTGCCAGAGGAGATTACACTCTAATGTCCCCTCCCCCACAGTCACATCAGTCTCTGTACCAGAGGAGCTTACACTCTAATGCCCCCTCCCCCACAGTCACATCAGTCTCTGTACCAGAGGAGCTTACACTCTAATGCCCCCTCCCCCACAGTCACCTCAGTCTCTGTACCAGAGGAGCTTACACTCTAATGTCCCCTCCCCCACAGTCACATCAGTCTCTGTACCATAGGAGCTTACACTCTAATGCCCCCTCCCCCACAGTCACACATCAGTCTCTGTACCAGAGGAGCTTACACTCTAATGTCCCCTCCCCCCCCAGTCACATCAGCCTCTGTACCAGAGGAGCTTACACTCTAATGTCCCCTCCGCCACAGTCACATCAGCCTCTGTACCCCAGAGGAGCTTACACTCTAATGTCCCCTCCCCCCCCAGTCACATCAGCCTCTGTACCAGAGGAGCTTACACTCTAATGTCCCCTCCCACACAGTCACATCAGTCTCTGTACCAGAGGTGCTTACACTCTAAAGTCCCCTCCCCCACAGTCCACATCAGTCTCTGTACCAGAGGAGCTTACACTCTAATGCCCCCTCCCCCACAGTCACATCAGTCTCTGTACCAGAGGAGCTTACACTCTAATGTCCCCTCCCACACAGTCACATCAGTCTCTGTACCATAGGAGCTTACACTCTAATGCCCCCTCCCCCACAGTCACATCAGTCTCTGTACCAGAGGAGCTTACACTCTAATGTCCCCTCCCCCCCCAGTCACATCAGCCTCTGTACCAGAGGAGCTTACACTCTAATGTCCCCTCCGCCACAGTCACATCAGCCTCTGTACCAGAGGAGCTTACACTCTAATGTCCCCTCCCCCCCCAGTCACATCAGCCTCTGTACCAGAGGAGCTTACACTCTAATGTCCCCTCCCACACAGTCACATCAGTCTCTGTACCAGAGGTGCTTACACTCTAAAGTCCCCTCCCCCACAGTCACATCAGTCTCTGTACCAGAGGAGCTTACACTCTAATGTCCCCTCCCCCACAGTCACACACTATTATTTTATATATTGTAATTAATATTATTTGTTTTTCCTTCAGCTATTAAAGATCTCAAGAAAAGTGAATGGAGAAAATCTACAAATTTACAAAGTTTTTGATTGAACTGTCAATGAATAATATTCTTCCTCGATTGATACATAATATATAGCGGGAGGGCTGGACACAAGGATCTCTATACATTGTATAATACCTCTGACGTGTCATGGCGTATATACTGTACATATATGTTCACAGTTCAGTATGTCTATGTAGAATTTTCGGAGACACATATAATACTTCTTTAGTGTCTATAGACAATTTTTCTTTGTAAAATGAAAAGAGCTGTTGAAATAAAAAATAAAGTGCGATTTTATTTTCTCACACAATGGCTTAAAATAACAAAGTAAAGCGTATCATGAAGAGTTCAGAAATATCAAAGCATTGAAGTTTAAAGTTAAGTCCCCCTTATTCTCATTGTCTCATGTGCTTCTTCCATGTTCTGTTTGTCCTTTAGAGTGTTTCCGGAAGTAGACGTTAGTGACTATTTCTTGTCTCAGAGAGTGCAATTGTTCCAACTTCTCAGCTTTGCTTGTATGTATCTTGTGTGGATGGACAGACGTGTGTGTGTGTGTGTGTCTGAGTCCACATCTCCTAGGATGCCTTTTTATGATACTTGAAAGCGTCATAATTCGTGATCTTAGAACCTTGTATGACAAACAATACTGCTTTGCAGAGCAATTTCATTGAAGGGAGGGGACGCTACATATATGGTCTTTTGATTGACAAGCCCATATGTAGTGACCGTAATAAGCTGGTGATGTTACATCAGCCTGCTCATATGACCAGTCTCTGATTAAAGAATACAAATTAAGAATGTATCTTTACAACATCTCAATTATTATTATTATTACATCGAGTTTATGTAGCGCCAAGGGGTTTGCTCAGCGCTGTACAATAGGGGGGACAATACATGGCACAGTACAACAAAAACAGACAGCGTATGAGGGGTAAGAGGGCCCTACTCTTTCAAGCTTACAATCTAGGAGGGAGGGGGTAGTGGTACAGGAGGAAGTGGCTGAGGGGAATGAAGTGGTGGGAAGAATGAGGGAGGATGGCCGTTAGGTGAGGGTGGGGTAGGCTTCCCTGAAGAGATGGGAGCGCCTGAATGTGGGGAGGGAAGGCGACAGTCGGATGGATTGGGGCAGTGAGTTCCAGAGGATAGGGGAGGACCTGGAGAAGTCCTGCAGTCGTGCATGGGAGGAGGAGACCAGGGAGCAGGATAGAAGGAGGTCCTGTGAGGAGCGAAGGGTACGGGTAGGGTGGTACTTGGGGATCAGGTTGGTGAGGTAGTCAGGGGCAGTGTTGTGAACGGCTTTGTAGGTCAGGGTTAGGAGTTTAAATTTGATGCGTTGGGCAATCGGGAGCCAGTGGAGGGAGAGGCAGAGGGGGTGGCAGAGGTGGAGCGGGTGGTGAGGTGGATGAGTCTGGCCGCTGAGTTCAGGATGGTCTGGAGCGGGGAGAGCCTGCACTTGGGTAGGCCAATGAGAAGAGAGTTGCAGTAGTCAAGGCGTGAGATGATGAGGGAGTGTACAAGAAGTTTGGTGGTGTCTGGGGTGAGGAAGGCACATATCTTGGCAATATTGCGGAGATGGAGCCTGCAGGTGTTTGTAAGTGATTTGACATGAGGGAGGAAGGAGAGGTTCGAGTCAAGAATGACACCAAGGACTTTGGCTTGCGGGGCGGGAATGATGATAGTGGTGTTGGTGGTGGTGATGGATAGGCTGGGGGGGGTGTGGGCAGGGGGAAAGACGAGGAGTTCGGTTTTGGAGAGGTTACGCTTGAGGAAATGGAGCGACATCCAGTCTGAGATGTCGTTTAGGAGGTGAGTGATGCGGGCGGAGATAGTGGGGGTGAGGAGAGGGGTGGAGAGGTAGATTTGGGTGTCGTCAGCATAGAGGTGATAATTGAAGCCATGGGAGTGTATGAGTGTGCCCAGGGAGGAGGTGTAGATGGAGAAGAGAAGGGGTCCAAGGACAGAGCCTTGGGGGACCCCAACAGAGAGGGGGAGGGAGGGGGAGGTGGTACCATTGTAGGTGACGCTGAAGGAGCGTCAGGATAGGTAGGATGAGAACCAGGAGAGAGCGGTATCTCTGATGCCAAGGGAGAGTAGTTTATTAAGGAGGAGGGGGTGGTCGACTGTGTCGAAGGCCGCAGAGAGGTCCAGGAGAAGGAGGACAGAGTAGTCGCCCTTGGCTTTGGCGTTTAGTAGGTCGTTAGTGATTTTGAGGAGGGCAGTTTCAGTGGAGTGTAGGGGACGGAAGCCGGACTGTAATGGGTCAAGGAGGTTATTGTCAATAAGGTGGGCGCTTAGGCGATCGTAGACTATGCGCTCATGGAGCTTGGAGGTGGAGTGGCAGCAGGGAGATGGGTCTGAGGTTGTTGGGGTCCGCGGGATCCAGGGAGGGCTTTTTGAGGATAGGGGTGATATGTGCGTGCTTTAGGGGGGATGGGAATCCGCCAGTAGAGAGGGAGAGATTGAAGATGTGGGTGAGGGAGCGGATGAGGGAAGAGGGGGGTGACCGGAGGAGTTGAGAGGGGATAGGGTCCAGGGGGCAGGTAGTGAGGCGGGCTTCTGAGAGGACCTTGACGATTTCCTCAGTAGTGACAGGGCTGAGGGAGTGCAGTGCAGGGGGGGTTACGGTGGGTGGGGCCTTGGGAGAGGTGGAGGGCAGTGCGGTTGTGAGGGCAGAGGAGGGGGGAGAAGAAGGGGTGACGGGGGTGGGGAGGCTAGGTGGGGAGGTAGATTGCGAGTTGACAATGTCCTTACGGATAGTGTCAATCTTGTTACGGAAATGGGTGGCAATCTCGTGGGCGGTGAGTGAGGTACTGAGTGGAGGAGGGGGGGGGGGGGGAGAGAGCAGGGAGCTGAAGGTGGAGAAGAGTCGGCGAGGGCAGGAGGAGAGGGTGTTGATTAGGTTAACAAAGTAGGCCTGGCATTCAGGAGTGCAACCGAGAGAGGGGGGATAGGTATGGGGAGGAGGGGTACATGTATGAGGTTGAGGGGGTCGCGTCGGCTGGCGTGAGCAGGGGGGGCTCTAGGGGGGGGGTGAGGTGGTGAGGGGCCAGGGTTTGGGGAGATGTCCCCAACTGATATGAGAAGGAGGAGGGTGAGGAAGGTGGCATGGGAACGGGAGGTGTAGGAGCGTGTGGGTCTGGAAGTGGTGGCGAGTGGGTCAGCGGGGAAGTGGGAGTAGCAGGAGGAGGTGGTGGATGCCGTAATGGGGAGAGGGGAGAAGCGAGGGGGCGATATAGAGCTGCTTAGTGGGGGTGGGCGGGTAGAGGGAGGCGGTTTTAAGGATGGAGGAGAGGAGGACGAGGAGGAGGAGCGCGGGCGGCATGTTGGGGTGAGCGGGGTGCTGGAAAGGTCAGGGGGGTGAAGGGGTGCTGGTCAGGGATGGCAAAGCAAAGTGTCCGAAACGCCGTGGGAGGTGAGGGGGTGCAGGTCCGGGATGGTGAAGCAGAGCGTCAGTAGTGCTGTGGAGGAGACTATTGAGTTCTTCTGGGAGGGGAGAGGGAGAGTGGAGGGCAGCAAGGATAGCAGCTGGTTGGTAGTAGTCTGCGGGTGAAGTAGGTTGGTGTCCGTGGGTGCGGCGGCACGTCATCAGTGGGTGCGGTGGTTCGGTGAGCGGAGGGGTCGTAGGGCGCGACGTCTGGGGTGCAGTAGGCGCGGCATCTGGTGATGCTGGCGGCTCGGAGACCGGAGAAGTTGAGGCCAGGTGTTGAGGGCTTGGCGCCGGGAGGCGCTGAGGGTGCTGAAGGGCCCACGTCGGGAGGAGTGGAAGGGTCGTCGTCAGGAGGTGGTATGGATCGACGTCTGGAGGTGGAGTAGGCTAGGCGTTGGCAGCTGTAGTAGGCTCAGCGTCCGTGAACGAAGTGAGCCGGCGCAGGCGGATGTTGAGGGCCAGGCGCTGAGGACTCGGCGTCGGGAGGTGCTGATGGTGCTGAAGGGCCCGGCATCAGGTGGTGTATGAAGGGACCGGCGTTAGACGGTGTAGAGGGGTCGTTGGCAGGAGGTGGTGAGGACCGACGTCTGGAGGTGGAGTGGGTTAGTCGCAGTCTGGCTCAGCGTCCGTGGGTGAGCAGCGCAGGTGGATGTTGTGGGCCAGCGACTGGGGGTGCTGAGGGCCCTGCGTCGGTGGGAGCAGTAAGGCCGCGTGGTAGGCTTGGCTCCGCCGAATTGGATAGGGTTTGGGCAGTTCAGTGGTAGGTGCCCCAAAGGGGAGGCTTACCCTCTCGGTGCAGGTAGCGGAGGTGCGGCGGCGTCCTGGAAAGGTCCCTGGTCTGGGGCCGGCTGGTGCAGGGTGCAGGGCAGCCCGCAGGGTGCTGGGAGGCCCAAAGCAGTTCCCAGGCAGGGTCGCCGGGTGCGGGCCGCTGGGTGTTGGATGCTGGGTGCCCCGAGGTGGCGGCAGGGTGCCAGCGCTGGACGCGGGCGGTCTGGGGTGGTCCCTGAGCTAGCAGGGAGGGCTCCAGGGAGGCCGTGAGGCCGTGCCGGTTCCTGGTGGTCCAGGGTAGTCAACGAGGACCCAGGGCTGATGGGGAGGGCCCTGGGCAGGCAGGCAGGTCGGTGGGACCCGGTGGGCAGAGCGGAGACGGTCCCGGCGGATGTCCGGCGATGCGGTCCTGTCGCGGCTCGTCCGCGGCAAAAATTGAGGCCGCGGCTTCAGGTGCGCGGGTAGGCCGCGATTCCCGGAGCTCCGGGAAAAGGTACAGAAGCCTTCCCTGGTGGTCGGGCTGGGCGTGTCTTAGGGGCCCCGCTGGGGTCCGCTGCGGCCCGGATGGCAGCGGATTGGGGCTAGGAGCACAGGAGCTCCTAATGCATGTCTGCTCCCGCCGCCATCTTGAATACAATAATGTTGTATACCCAGAAATCTACATATAAAACAAACTAAAACAAACTAAATACACACAGATACTATTAGTATATATGATGTCATATTTATTCTATTTTGATTCACTTCTAACACCCTTGACATTCTACACCGGATGGGACTTCGGTCTCCACTGACACAACCCCAGAAAAGGGTCTGGCATTGGGACAGGAGGATGTCAGCCTTACTTTGCAAACACTGGCGGATGTCCATGAAGTCAGAGTGGATGAGACTACAGTCCCCACCTGGATACCCCAGGGATGCTGGGCAGTCGGCCCAAATCCCCAACAGCATGATGGAGCCGCCCAGCCACCTTGTCTTCTCTCCAGCGGCTAAGAGGACTTCAGGGAGAAGGACCAGTCTGCACTTCTCCACAGTGGCGGGTATGTCTCTACGAGAGAGGCAGAAGTTGGCAGGGTGAGTAATGCTATGTTTGGGACAATTTGCTTGGAGTACAGTGTGGGCGCTGGCATTGGGGGACTGGAAGTACAGACTAACTTCGGAGTCCACCTGACTGGGGTTTCCTCCTGTGTTAGTCTCCTGCCGAAAGGGGAGATATGTGACGGGAGTCACTTTGGGTGGGGGGCCCATGGAACACAGCTCACTTTGGAAGGGTGGGGAGACCCCTGTCTCAGCTCCCCATATCACTATTATGTGTAAGTCACCCTGTGCCCCTAACATCTGTCCTAATATTGGGGTGGGGGGTTGTTCATTGTTTAATGCCATGTGGTTGCATCCCATTGTTCTATTGTGTGTTTTGCTTGGGAGTAAACTATTATAGGATGCATGTGTTTATTGGCCTGATGAGGGGTGTCTGCTGATATGTCTCTTGTTGCTAGATGTGGCTTGCCCCGCCCTGTGTCATTATGCACGGAGGGGGAAATTGTTCCCTTAAATGTATATATCTTGTATCTGTGTTAAAATAAAGTAGTCTATTTCCTGGTTTCCTTCAAGTCTGGTGCCGTCTAGTCTTGTATGGTCAGCGGTGGTGTCCGTGGTCGGTGTTCAGACAAGGAAGCGGAAGTCTAACGGAAATACCCAAGTGCAGACGGGGTCCAGTTCCGTTACACACTCTTATCTCAGGTGGCACAGTGGCTAAATGGTTAGCACTTCCACTTGGCAGTACTAGGGTTGTTGTTTCAAATCCCAACTACAGCACCACCTGCTTCGAGTTTGCATGTTCTCCTTGTGCCTGTGTGGGTTTCCTCTCACTCTCCAAAGACATGCTGGTAGGTTAATTGGCCCCTGCCTAAATTGGCCCTAGTATGTATATGAATGTGAGTTAGGGACCTTAGATTGTATGCCCCTTGAAGGGTAGGGATTGATGTGAATGTGTAATATATATATATATATATATATATATATATATATATAATATATTGTGACAGTAATGAACGGCAAAGTGATGGATGGACGATATGTGTCACCTCGCATGAGATCATATTGTGAGGTGTAAGGTGGAGTCCACTCCGGGTTTTCGGGGCCACAATGGCAGAGGTGGTTCCGGACCAGAGTTTGGGCTCCACTGAGGTCCACCAACAGGTGATATAAAAAGGGCAGGGCTGGAGCAAGGAGTCGCTTGTGGCCTGGGACTCAGAGAGGTATTCTGAGAGAGCTGTGTGTATGGACGATACCTACAAGAAAAGGTTTGCTGTTACTTTGTTTTCTCTACACCCAGGTGTCCCACCCATTATATGCCCATGGGCTAAAATCTAGTACCATCCGGCGAAAGGGTTTGGGGACCACTAACTGTTCTACCACTCTCTCCCCTTGCTTTAACCACTTGATACAGCAAGTTATTGTTAAGAGCCATGTAGGGAAAAGACACCGCTACATCATTTTCCACTGGTTCCCCCATCAATCATTTTAATGTTTTCACGGGCTCTATTAAGTGTGGAATCTTTCAGTTGTTCCGTACAAAAATCCTCTTTTCTGACCTCTAGGTCAGGCACCACATTCTGTCCACTCTCACTAGAGCCAGCGATCATCTCTTGTTCTATATCCTCAATGTCTGGGGTTGGATCCAACTCCTCCTGCTCCCCAGCCATTACAGAGAAAGGGAAAAAGATCTACGCCTTCCTCGGACACACCCACAGTTTCCACTTCCAACTTGCCGTCAAAGAGGGGTCAGGAACGTGAGTTCAGGAGTTTCCGGCATTTCCCCAGCAGGGGGAGCTCGGTCTTCCTGACTCCCCTCCATATCCCATAATTTCCAGAAATTGGGGAAAATCTCCTCCCCACTATGGCTTCATGAAGCAGTAGAGAAAAAAGCGAAGAAAATGAAAAATTCGATTCGCGATTCGGCGAATCGTGGGGCAATATTTGATTCGAGCGAATAAATTCGCTGTAATTTAACTTAAAAAAGGGGTTTTGGCTTCAAGAGACTTTTAATATTAGTGCAGAAAACTGTACCTTAATTTTAAAAGCCCTTTGGGGTCTGCTGGGGGAAAAAAAAAATACTGTCATCGTTAATGCAGATAGTGCCGTCGATCTTAGAAACACCGCACACTTTTACCATTTGGGCAGTCACCCGGGGCCAAAACCAGAGTGTGGAGCCCCAGTGGGGGTAGGCGCAGCAATGGGGGGCCCTACACCCCATGACAAAAATGGAAACCACCGCATGTTTAGGGGGAAACCCGAAAATGGCACATCAGAGTGTGGCGATAGGAAAAAGCACAATGGAGGCCCTACAGGGACCCTACACACTCTACCTGGCAGCAAAAAGGGGAAAGGGGG
>CATNWA010005338.1:0-12369 GCA_951230385.1 Staurois parvus
TGGCTACTCATACACTTGACTCTAATCCTACAAAATCCCTGACTTTGTTCAATTGTACAAAGTGTGCAATGGCAAGAACTGATGTTGGTTTGAAGCTAAAGGGTAGTCACACCAAATATTGATTTGATTTAGATTTTTCTTCTATTCACTTACCTTTCATTTTGTAAATTGATAAAATGAAACAATTAAAATATATATTTTTTAAAGCATTCTAACTTTACAGCATTTCTTCACATCTAACTTTTGCACAATACTCTATATATGCAAATTATATGCTATTGTAACCTGATGTGGGTGTTTGGTTAATCCTTGTTGCTGGTTTCCATTGGGTTTATTCCCCCATCTGTCTCCTCAGGTGGAGCACGAAGAGGACCCAGATTTCTGTGATGTCAGCCTGCAAGCAATGTTGGTGAGTCTGATATCAGCAGGTTCTGAGACCACCGCTTCCACCCTGAAATTCTGCTTGGTCTTCTTGGCCCACCACTCTGATGTCCAGGGTAAGATCAATAACAACCATTGTGGAATGCAGAACAATCTGGTACATTTGTCTGTCAGATATTCAACCCTTGCCCACTTCATCCAACACTACATCACAAACACAACATAACTGACATATTGATTTTGCTTGACCTAGGACAGTGATGGTGAACCTTTTTGAGCCTGAGTGCCCAAAACTGCAACACAAAACCAACTTTTTTTATTTCAAAGTGCCAACACTGCAATTAACCACTTGCCTACCAGCCACGTCTACCCCCTTCCTGCCCAGGACAAGTTTCAGCTTTCAGTGCTGTTGCACTTGACAATGACAATTGTGCGGTCATGCAACACTGTAACCATATGCAATTTTTATCATTTTTTCACACAAATAGAGCTTTTTTTGGTGGTATTTAATTGCCACTGGGTGTTTTATTTTTTGCACTATAAATGAAAAAAGAGCAAAAAATTAAAAACATAAAAGGTTTGCTTTGCTTCTATTACAAAATTTTGCAAACAGGTAATATTTCTTCTTTGATGTGCGTTGGTGAGGCTGCACTGATAGGCAGCACTGATGGGCATTGATGAGGCGGCACAGATAGGTAGCACTGATAAGGTGGCACTGGTGTGCATTGATCAGGAGGCACTGATGATGCACTGATATTCAGCAATGATGGGCACTGATAAGCGGCACTGACTGATAGCACCAACTGGAGGCACTGACAGACAGCACTGACTGGCGGCACTGCTGGGCATCATTGATGGGTGGCACTGATGGGCAGCACTGATGGGCGACACTGCTGGGCACTGACAGGTGGCACTGCTGGGCAGCACTGACAGGCGACACTGCTGGGCACTGATGGGTGACACTACTGGGCACTGCTGGGCGGCATTGCTGGGCACTGCTGAACGGCACTGATAATCAATGCCCTGATTATTAGTGCAGATCTCCCCTGTCACATTTACCAGTTATCTGCAGTACTTTCTTCAATCTATGACAGTGTGCAGCCAATAACCAGCAACTGTATTTACATTGTGATCAGCTGTGTCATTGGATACAGTTGATCACGTGGTAAAAGCCTGCTGTGATTGGCCTTTTACCTTATCACGTGATCAGCTGTATCCATAGGACACAGCGATCACCGGCACCCCAGGGTGTGTGCCACTGGGTTCGCGTTCTGGGACGCCCTCCCAGAACTAGACAACCACACTGTAGCCATCTTTTGGCTATAGCATGGTTGGCAAGCAGTTAATCTCACCTCTGGCAGTGTCGGTGTGGCTTCCAGCCCAGCAGCTCATTTCCCATCCACGCTGAACACGTTGCCCCTGGCCCCGGAGCAGTGTGGGAGCCTCTTCCTCTCTTCCACGCCCATCCCCGGCTACATCACCCCTGGTGCCAGATCCGCATAGGAGCCGTTTCCTCTCGTCCACACCCACCCTGGTCCCAGAGACATATGGGAGATGTAGTTTGATGGGGGTCCAGTGTGGACGAGATCTGGGATGGCCGGTCAGTGTGCGTGGTCCGTGTGCGCTCATCTTCCTCTTCTTCCTGGCGTGCCCACTGAGATGGCTCTGCGTGCCAGCTCTGGCACGCGTGCCATAAGTTCGCCATCACTGACCTAGGAGGTTCTCTGAAAAGACATTTAGGAGAAGAATGATAGCCCAAAAAAAAACTTTATTCATATCTACATGTTTCATGGAACACATGGGCCACATCTCCCTTTTAAACACCAAATATCTCTTCTGTGCACCTCTTTAGAATAGCAAAATCCGGAGACCATCTCTGGCCAAGGACTGCATAGTGCCTAAGGAGGCAGCTAGTTGTTTGATGGTTGCATGGAGATAACTGATGGAGCTCTGAGTGTTACCAAGTATTGGGCAACTGAATAGGATGAGTGATAGTTGTACTGGCTATAGTCCTTCAATAATCACACAACATTACAATAGTGTGCTCTCCTTTTCTTTCCAGACTCCAGCTGGTACTGGCTAGCATTGGCCAACGGTCTCCATGCTGGAAGCCCTCATTCATCAGTTAACAGACATTTTTTGATGTCACAAGTAACTCCTTTCACATTTCAGCAAAGGTCCAAAAGGAAATTGATGAGGTGACTCAGTCGCTGCACCCACCTACAATGGAAGACAGACCACAACTGCCATACACCAATGCTGTCATCCATGAAATGCAGAGAGTTCTAGACCTGGCGCCAACTGCTATCTTCCACGCCGTGACCAAAGACATTCACTTCCATGGATACAACATCCCAAAGGTATTTGCCTATGATACATGTCAGACCATGTTTGTGCCAGACTGTGCAGACAAAAATGGATTTTATGGGATTATATTTTTGCCATCCAGAAAAGTGGCTGCCTACATGTCTTGTACTGTATATGGCCAGCTAGCATTTATATGTCTTACAGCCTGTTCATTATGAGTTTGTCTCTTTTAATATTTACCTTAGCAGAATGTATACACAGCAGTGTAGAAAAGCCAGTAACAAACATTTCTGTATTTCTGCCTGGGCACCAGTATACTTCCTATACCCGTCTCATAATTTTACTCATCTTCATTATACAAAGAATCACATTCAAAGTTACATTTGTGTATTCAGCTTGTTACAGGCTCCGGCATGATTTCATTGGCACTGAGCATGTATGATGTGATTGTCCTTATGTATTCCGGGTACTCTCTTTATCTTCTTTAACAGGGCACCACCATCATCCCATTCCTGACATCAGTGCTTAATGACCCCTCTCAATGGGAGACACCAGAACAGTTCGACCCTGGGCATTTCCTGGATGAGGAGGGCCAGTTCCGCAATCGAATGGCCTTCATGCCATTTTCAGCTGGTGAGAAATCCACAACATTATGCTCTCAGTTCCAGGCTTGGTGAAATTAACAATTTTGTACCATAATAGTTCTAAATATATCACAATAGTTCCTGGAGGTCTGGCTTCTTAGAGGGCTCCCAAAGAGACCCTGTCACCTTACCCAATTAGGGCAAAGAGAAACCCCCACCACTTTAAACTGCCATCTAATACTACCTTCACATCACTCCCTTGCCTATCATTCGTAAGTCATAGCCAATGTAGGTCATAAGTTCCCCATACCTGGAAGCACCGGGTAATTGTGGTGACAGCCAACAGAAGGGAGGAGAGACAGGGGAGGACTGTAAAGGCGAGTGTAAGATTGTTGGGAGGTGTGCTTTAAAGAGATTCTGTCCCATTGCCCTGGAGCAAGGATCTAGGGTCTTTCAAAATAAATACTTCAGTCTAAACTGTAAAATTAGCCCTAAAACTCATAGGTAGAGAACCCAACCCAGGTCTTCTGTTTCTCATCCAGGGAATGATGTAATGTGCCAAACCACTTGCACCAAGAAATCCCTTTGTTGCCAGTAATAATTTTCCAACATTTGCCCAGAGAAAGGAGAAAATGCTGAAAGTCCTTCGATATTGTTGCAGTGAGAGGATAGGGAACCTATCATTCTACTCGGTTCCTTCAGGAGATGAAGTTTGAAAGTATTCTAGAAATTACTTTAGGCTTACCCTGGTCATGTACTGTACATGCCTGCTGATGGCCCCTTGCCATGACTGAGTTAGGTTGTAGGACTATTGGGTGTGGAAAGGCTTTTTCTGGGAGAAGGAATGATGTGTAAAGAAAGTTTAAGGGTGGAGGTAATGGGAGGCCTTCTGTTTTCTCCATCTAGTTTTAACTTTGGAATTGCTCTTTCAGTTTAACATTGATTTAAATAAGTTTAAGATTAACTAACCTCCCACAACCTAACTTCCTACATGAATGTGAATATTCTGTATATTCGGTATAAATCATTAGATCATTAATAATGCCTCATCTGGAATATGCAGTTCAGTTTCGGGCACCAATTCACAAAAAGAACGTTGGGGAACTGGAGAAAGTACAGAGAAGGGAAACCAAACTGATACGAGGCATGGAGGAGCTCAGCTATGAGGAAAGATTAGAGGAACTGAATTTATTCTCTCTTGAAAATAGAAGATTAAGGGGGATATGATCTCCATGTATAATACATAAGGGGGGATATGATCTCCATGTATAATACATAAGGGGGGATATGATCTCCATGTATAATACATAAGGGGGATATGATCACCATGTATAATACATAAGGGGGATATGATCTCCATGTATAATACATAAGGGGGGATATGATCACCATGTCTAATACATAAGGGGGGATATGATCTCCATGTATAATACATAAGGGGGGATATGATCACCATGTATAATACATAAGGGGGGATATGATCACCATGTATAATACATAAGGGGGATATGATCTCCATGTATAATACATAAGGGGGATATGATCTCCATGTATAATACATAAGGGGGATATGATCTCCATGTATAATACATAAGGGGGATATGATCTCCATGTATAATACATAAGGGGGATATGATCACCATGTATAATACATAAGGGGGATATGATCTCCATGTATAATACATAAGGGGGGATATGATCACCATGTCTAATACATAAGGGGGGGATATGATCTCCATGTATAATACATAAGGGGGATATGATCACCATGTATAATACATAAGGGGGATATGATCTCCATGTATAATACATAAGGGGGGGATATGATCTTAATGTATAATACATAAGGGGGGATATGATCACCATGTGTAATACATAAGGGGGGATATGATCTCCATGTATAATACATAAGGGGGATATGATCACCATGTATAATACATAAGGGGGGGATATGATCTCCATGTATAATACATAAGGGGGATATGATCACCATGTATAATACATAAGGGGGGGATATGATCTCCATGTATAATACATAAGGGGGATAAGATCTCCATGTATAATACATAAGGGGGGATATGATCTCCATGTATAATACATGAGGGGGGGATATGATCTCCATGTATAATACATAAGGGGGGATATGATCTCCATGTATAATACATAAGGGGGGATATGATCACCATGTCTAATACATAAGGGGGGGATATGATCTCCATGTATAATACATAAGGGGGATATGATCACCATGTATAATACATAAGGGGGATATGATCTCTATGTATAATACATAAGGGGGGATATGATCTCCATGTATAATACATAAGGGGGGGATATGATCTTAATGTATAATACATAAGGGGGGATATGATCTCCATGTATAATACATAAGGGGGATATGATCACCATGTATAATACATAAGGGGGGGATATGATCTCCATGTATAATACATAAGGGGGATAAGATCTCCATGTATAATACATAAGGGGTGATATGATCTCCGTGTATAATACATAAGGGGGGATATGATCTCCATGTATAATACATGAGGGGGGGATATGATCTCCATGTATAATACATAAGGGGGGATATGATCTCCATGTATAATACATAAGGGGGGATATGATCTCCATGTATAATACATAAGGGGGATATGATCTCCATGTATAATACATAAGAGGGGATATGATCTCCATGTATAATACATAAGGGGGATATGATCTCCATGTATAATACATAAGGGGGGATATGATCACCATGTATAATACATAAGGGGGATATGATCTCCATGTATAATACATAAGGGGGATATGATCTCCATGTATAATACATAAGGGGGGATATGATCTCCATGTATAATACATAAGGGGGGATATGATCAACATGTATAATACATAAGGGGGGTATCATCAACATGTCTAAATATATCAGTGGTTCATATAGTGAACTCGGTGTAGAGCTTTTCACCCTGAGGTCATCACAGAGGACAAGGTGGCACCCTTTATGTCTGAAGGAAAAGAAATGTAATCTCCGAACACGGAAAGGTTTCTTCACAGTGAGAGCTGTGAGAAGGTGAAATAGACTCCCTCAAGAGTTGGTTGTGGCCAGCTCAGTGGATTGCTGTAGGAAAGTCCTGGATTCTTTCTTAGATACACAGAATATAACTGGATATAACATTTATAGGTAAAATTGATCCAGGGAATATCCGATTGCCTCTCGGTGGATCAGGAAGGAATTTTTTCCCAGCAGGAGCAAATTGAATCATTCTTTTCTGTTTTTTTGCCTTCCTCTGGAACAACTGTGGGTATAGGATTGTAACTTTCTTTTTTTTTCTATGATTGAACTGGATGGACTTTTGTCTGTTTTCAGCCAGACTAACTATGCTATATAAACAGACTCACCCTTTCAGAATGTTTATAACTGAAATCTCCAGCTCCAGCTTTTTATAAATTTCTTCTTTGAAGTTTCTTGTTTGACTGAAAAACAAAGGCTGACAATTGGGCTGGCAACCACATTATATAAAACCAGCAGTACATAATTCTCTATATGCTTTGCTGGGGAAAACTGTTATTTGTCTGATGCTTGAACCTGTAATTTATAGTGGCCTCTATAGAATCCAGTTTCACAGTCTTTGACCCAAAGTGACCTACATGGAATCCAAGTCCTCAGTTTGTGATCCATAGTGGCCTCCACAGAATCCAATCTTACAGTCTATGATTTATTGTGACTCCTATAAAAGCCAGTGTCCCAGTCTGTTTCATTCTGGCCCTCATATAATTCAACCCCCCAGTCTTTGATCCATAGTGGCATCCATAGTATTCAATCCCTCAGTCTGTGATCAATAGTGGCCATTGTAGAATCTAATCCCCCAGCCTATGACCCATACAGTAGTGGCCTCTGAAGAAACCAATCCCCTACTCAGTTTGTGATCTATAGTGGCCTTCATAAAATTAGCTGCTGTTAGCTGAGTGTTCATTTTCCGCAATTGTGACCTTGTACATTTACAAATGTAAAATGTAGATTTGTATTTTAAAGACATACTGTATATTTGAAATGTATTTTTTTTAAATATTTTTAATATGTTTTGTAATAAAAACACATTTCAACATGCAGTGTATATATATATTTATTGAAGTATATTTTGAAATATATTGAATATGTCCAAAATTGTAGCATTTCAAATATATGGCAATATATATGAGAAGAATATTTTTAAAATATATTTCAAATATATTTTTCTTCCATGTGGGTGCAAAGAGGCAAACAGCAACATTAAAGGGGCTGCAGCAATATCTGGCAAGTACTGGCTCTGTGGTCCATGTGACAACAATCTCCCGTATTTTTCATGTGTCTGGGCTATGGGGTAGAGTGTGAAGTAAAACAACAAGAAGCGCACCAACCTTGCGCATTACCTCAGTAACCAAAATTTATTTAGTAAAAGAATGGTACTCACAAACAGTGAATAAAAACAGACATGTAAGTCCTCCAAGGGACTTTAAAGGCAAGAGGCCAGTGCGAATCCCATCATGGGGGTAGCCACTCAGTACAGCTGACGCATTTCGAAGGTCATGCCTTCTTCCTCAGAGCTCTTTTACTAAATAAAGTTTGGTTACTGAGGTAATGCGCAAGGTTGGTGCGCTTCTTGTTGTTTTACTTCACAGTTCTGTTCGGGCTTCCCCAGCCTTGGTGTGGAGCTGCACGACCTTGTTTATTCCGGTGGTTGCTTTTCCGGAGTTTGATTTCATCTACTCACCACCGGCCTGGGTCCCGGAGCGCAGGAGAAATCGCATTTGGTTCTATGGGGTAGAGCGGCAAGACGGAAGCCTTTTCTTATGAAGAAAAACATCCAAACCAGGCTAAATTTTGCAAGTCTCCCAAAAGCATGTGGGAAAATGTGTTCTGGTCTGATGAAACCAAGGGCTGAACTTTTTTGGCCATAATTCCAAAAGATATGTTTGGCACAAAAACAGCACTGCACATCATCAAAAGAACACCATACCTACCGTGAAGCATGGTGGTGGCAGCATCATGCTTTGGGGCTGTTCTTCTTCAGCTGGAACTGGGGCCTTAGTCAAGGTAGAGGGAATTATGAACAGCTCCAAATACCAGTCAATATTGTCACAAAACCTTCAGGCTTCTGCTATAAAGCTGAACATGAAGAGGAACTTCATCTTTCAGCATGACAACGACCCAAAGCATACATTCAAATCAACAAAGGAATGGCTTCACCAGAAGAAGATGAAAGTTTTGGAATGCCCCAGCCACAGCCCAGACCTGAATCCGAACGAAAATCTGTGGGGTGATCTGAAGAGGGCTGTGAACAGAAGATGCCATCGCATGGTGGTGGCAGCATCATGCTGTGGGCCTGTTTTTCTTCAGCTGGAACTGGGGCCTTAGTCAAAGTAGAGGAAATTATGAACAGTTCCAAATACCAGTCAATTTTGTCACAAAACCTTCAGGCTTTTGCTAGAAAGCTGAACATGAAAAGGAACTTCATCTTTCAGCTTGACAACAACCCAAAGCATACATCCAAATCAACAAAGGAATGGCTTCACCAAAAGAAGATGAAAGTTTTGGAATGGCCCAGCCAGAGCCCAGACCTGAATCCGATGGAAAATCTGTGGGGCGATCTGAAGAGGGCTGTCCACAGGAGATGCCCTCGCAGTCTGAATCATGCCAAATCTACACACTGGGCTACTATATGTACTGATTTTGGCTGGACAAATCTATTGACCCCACTCTCTTTAATGAAGTCTTCTGCTTGTTTGTGTACATCTAAACACTTTTGAATCCACAAAACACTTATGATTTTACAATGATGCTTCTGCTACTTATGTGCTCATTTTGCTAAAATATTACTCAATGCAGTTAACATAGCAGTTTGCTTGGATGGATTTATAATTCTGCCTCATGTGCAAATTTTCCTTTTCTTTTCTTCAGGGGAAAGCGAGTTTGTGCCGGAGAGAATTTGGCCAGAATGGAGCTCTTCCTTCTCCTCTCTGCTCTGCTCCAGAAATTCACCTTCAAGCTGCCCCCGGGAGTTGAGTGTCAGGACTCCAAATGGCTGCATGCTAATAAGCGTGACAGTATCCTTAATGACCAGCTATGTGCCAAGCCCCGAGCATTACCCACCAATTAACCTGTATCATCCCCACATAAGAGTTTTTTTTAGAGGAACTCCGTAATATCCAAACTGTGAATGGTGTGATATAACTCTCAAGCTTATCAATAATTCTGGTAAATATGGAGTGAAAGAGAGAGAAGTGGAGTATAGAGTGTATACATTTAATACAAAGTTTAGTTTTATTAGCCTTTCTCAACTAAAGTTTGTCCAGGGGTCTTGGGGGGTTCTTTGAGAAGAAAGCATTGGCAGTTTGATCTTTTTGTTGATTGGCACCTGCATTGTTCTGCATCATTGCCCCTTGGCAGAGCTAATGACCTCTCCTCTAATCTTTGTGGTTCCCACTTATACCAATGACATTTTTAGTTGTCTGTAGAGGAAATTCTTCTCACTGACCACCAATGTAAAGGGCATTCTTCCCACTAACCAATAATAGAGGGGAATTCTTCCCACTGGTCACCAATGTAAGGGGAGCCTTCCCACTGACCAATAATAGAGGGACATTCTTCCCACTGACCACCAATGTAAGGAGCATTCTTCCCACTGACCACCAATGTGAGGGACATTCTTCCCACTGATCACCAATGTAAGGAACATTCTTCCCACTGACCCCCAATGTAAGGGACATTCTTCCCACTGATCACCAATGTAAGGGACATTCTTCCCACTGACCCCCAATGTAAGGAACATTCTTCCCACTGATCACCAATGTAAGGGACATTCTTCCCACTGACCCCCAATGAAAGGAGCATTCTTCCCACTGATCACCAATGTAAGGGGCATTCTTCCCACTGACCAATAATAGAGGGGAATTCTTCCCACTGGTCACCAATGTAAGGGGAGCCTTCCCACTGACCAATAATAGAGGGGAATTCTTCCCACTGGTCACCAATGTAAGGGGAGCCTTCCCACTGACTAATAATAGGGGGGGAATTCTTCCCACTGGTCACCAATGTAAGGGGAGCCTTCCCACTGACTAATAATAGGGGGGAATTCTTCCCACTGGTCACCAATGTAAGGGGAGCCTTCCCACTGACTAATAATAGGGGGGAATTCTTCCCACTGGTCACCAATGTAAGGGGAGCCTTCCCACTGACTAATAATAGGGGGGAATTCTTCCCACTGGTCACCAATGTAAGGAGAGCCTTCCCACTGACCAATAATAGAGATAATAGAGGGGAATTCTTCTCACTGCTATTATTGCAGGACAACCCTTTTATATCCCCCACTTCTATACTGACCCTTTAAATACGAGGGCGCTTCTCCAAAATCCACCAATATATAGGGGACATGTCTCCACTGACCACCAATATAAGGGGGCTCTTCTCCAATGACCACCAATGTACAAAGGACAGTTCTCCACTGACACCCAATGTAAGGGGGCTTTTCTCCCTCTGACCAACAATGTAAGAGGATACTTCCCTACTCGACAACAACATAAGGGAACTATACAGTTTTGACTGTGCTTTTTTTTTTCTTGCCATTATTTATAATGGCACTTGTGTGCAAGTTGATGATTGTGATTTTGTGCATATGGAATTCTTCAATTTAAAATTTAATTTTTTTTAACTAAATAAATTCTCAAGGGCTACACCATGCACCACATCCCCGAAAAATTCAAAAAGGAAATATAGCAAAAAGATGGGATTTTCAAGGTGCAAATCTCAGGCATGAACCACACTTAAAGAGCAACTCCACTTTTGTGGGAAAGTGAAAAACAAATTAGCAAACAAAACAATAATACTATAGTGTATACAATTGTGACACAAGTCATATTGTAATTGCATGTTATTAAAAATGCTTTTCAAATCCCTGGACTCCCTGTCCAACACACCTTTGTATGGGGTAAGTCTCATTATAAATTGTCTTGGTGAACTCTCAAGAATCCCACTCATTTAGGGGGCACAGCACTTCAGGATTTTAATCTCTACTCTTTGGCTACCCAATTATCCCATTTCTTCCACTTAAATAAGGGCGACAAAGACTGGTATCCCACCCTAGTATGCTCCCCATCCTTCTCCTGGGCTACTCACCCTTCCCAACTGCTTTTAAAAGGCATATGAGATACCTCAATTATGAGGTCGAAAGGGGTTACTGTACCACCACTGGAAAATCTGGGAGTTGGCCACCTGTAAGTTGCATGCCCCTATCACACATGCTCACACCCCTTTGTGGGATAATCCACACCTCCCGAATTGCACACCATCCCTGACTTTCAATTGTGGGTCTCTAGAGGAATCTTGTATGTTTCCCAGGTATTCTCCAGTGCAGGTATCAAATCCTTTCAAGAACTCAAATCAAAATTTGAGCTTCCCAATTTTAGGTTTTTCCACTACCTCTAACTCTGACATGTACTTTGCACTCAATTTGGCAACTCTGCCCTGAATCTGGACTCTCTGCATCCCCTGGATGTGATGTTAGGTGTGGAGTCTAAAATGCTTACGTCCACGTTCTTTAACTGTCTCCCTCTACCAACTGCCACAAACTTGGCCTCTCAGCTTAAATACTGATGGGAGGCAAATGTGGGGGAGTTGGAAGACGAATCCTGTGAAGAGGTGCTAGACTTAAGTAAGGCGGTCTCTTTGAAATTGTCAGACCTCCTTACTCACTTGTACATACTTCATAGAGCCTACCTGATGCCAGTTCGCTTATCTAGATACCAACCACAATATAGTCCACTTTGTCTTAGATGTGAGGCTCACCAATGGCACCTTTTACCATCTTCTTTGATCATGTTCTGTTATTCAAGGGTACTGGGTTCAGGTGGTCAGGGTTTTTGCATGAAAAATTGGGCTCCCCTCTTACCTTATGCCCTAAGCAGCGTCTACTGGGCTTACTTCCTGACTTAGAGAGCGATAAATATTATAGTATTTTCCTTCAAGAAACTCTTTTTATGGCCAGAATGGTACAGTGCCTTGAAATAGTATTCATACCCTTAGAAATTTTCCACGTTTTGTAATGTTACAACCAAAAAT
>CATNWA010005339.1:0-13170 GCA_951230385.1 Staurois parvus
GACACACAGTACAGGAGATGACCGGAGACTGCGGACACAGTACAGGAGATGACCTGAGACTGCGGACACAGTACAGGAGATGGTCAGAGACTGCGGACACAGTACAGGAGATGGTCAGAGACTGCGGACACAGTACAGGAGATGGTCAGAGACTGCGGACACAGTACAGGAGATGGTCAGAGACTGCGGACACAGTACAGGAGATGGTCAGAGACTGCGGACACAGTACAGGAGATGACCAGAGACTGCGGACACAGTACAGGAGATGGTCAGAGACTGCGGACACAGTACAGGGGATGACCAGAGACTGCGGACACAGTACAGGAGATGACCAGAGACTGCGGACACAGTACAGGAGACGACCAGAGACTGCGGACACAGTACAGGAGACGACCAGAGACTGCGGACACAGTACAGGAGACGACCAGAGACTGCGGACACAGTACAGGAGACGACCAGAGACTGCGGACACAGTACAGGAGACGACAAGAGACTGTGGACACAGTACAGGGGACGACCAGAGACTGCGGACACAGTACAGGAGATGACCAGAGACTGCGGACACAGTACAGGAGACGACCAGAGACTGCGGACACAGTACAGGAGACGGACCAGAGACTGCGGACACAGTACAGGAGACGACCAGAGACTGCGGACACAGTACAGGAGACGACCAGAGACTGCGGACACAGTACAGGAGATGACCAGAGACTGCGGACACAGTACAGGAGATGACCAGAGACTGCGGACACAGTACAGGAGACGACCAGAGACTGCGGACACAGTACAGGAGACGACCAGAGACTGCGGACACAGTACAGGAGACGACCAGAGACTGCGGACACAGTACAGGAGATGACCAGAGACTGCAGACACAGTACAGGAGATGGTCAGAGACTGCGGACACAGTACAGGAGATGACCAGAGACTGCGGAAAACAGTACAGGAGATGACCAGAGACTGCAGACAGTACAGGAGATGACCAGAGACTGCAGACCTTTGAAGTGGGGGGGGGGGGGGGTTGTGGAGCGGGTGCCCGAGTTTGGCAGGTACCAGCTTCCACTTCCGTTGTAATTGCCTAGGCGATCAGAAGCAGAGGTTGTCCCCCCCCCCCCCCAGTAGTGGGACACGTGACAGGTCCCAGAAGACTACGGGGCAATTCACAAAGAGCAGCGCTTCTCGCACATGTGCAGTGGGCAGCCGGCATGTACAGGAGGAGCACACGGGGAGACTTCTGAGGGAAAGGGTCGTGGCCTCTGCGTTTCATGCACCATTGGCCTTGAAGGATTGCCCAGGCCATATTTTGTGGGAGGGGCTACGTTTGTTAAATATGGAAAGGATTCCCTTGAAGTTTAGGGACCAGTCCTGGCTTGCGTTCCACGGCAGGCTCTACGTGAGGGGAAACCTGAAGTGCCGTTCTCTGGATGACCGTGGTTGTCGAGGACGGAGTGTGGGGGGGCGAGGTGGAATCTATGGACCACTTCTTGCTTCAGTGTCCCTTCAACATAGAGGTGTATAAAGAGGTGGGGAGGGCTCTGGACATCCCCTTCCTGCACTGCATGTCTTATGCAGAGTGGGTATATGGGGCATTGGAAAGTCATGCTGGTTTTCATTTGAACACTCTTTTTTCTAGTTTGTCTAGTGACCCGTTACTACACACATGGAATGCACGGTGTCAGGTTTCCATTCGGCAGAAGGTCCTTCCTGTTCAGGTGGTGGTGTGGAGGAGTGTGGAGGTATGACAGTGATGGGTATGTACAGGAGAGGAGTACGGAGGTATGACAGTGATATGGGTAGTACGGAGGTATGACAGTGATAGGTATGTACAGGAGATGTACAGGAGAGGAGTACGGAGGTATGACAGTGATGGGTATGTACAGGAGAGGAGTACGGAGGTATGACAGTGATGGGTATGTACAGGAGAGGAGTACGGAGGTATGACAGTGATGGGTATGTACAGGAGAGGAGTACGGAGGTATGACAGTGATGGGTATGTACAGGAGAGGAGTACGGAGGTATGACAGTGATGGGTATGTACAGGAGAGGAGTACGGAGGTATGACAGTGATGGGTATGTACAGGGAGAGGAGTACAGGAGGTATGACAGTGATCGGTATGTACAGGAGAGGAGTACGGAGGGTATGACAGTGATCGGTATGTACAGGAGAGGAGTACGGAGGTATGACAGTGATCGGTATGTACAGGAGAGGAGTACGGAGGTATGACAGTGATGGGTATGTACAGGAGAGGAGTACGGAGGTATGACAGTGATGGGTATGTACAGGAGAGGAGTACGGAGGTATGACAGTGATGGGTACGTACAGGAGAGGAGTACGGAGGTATGACAGTGATGGGTATGTACAGGAGAGGAGGTATGACGGAGGTACGGAGGTATGACAGTGATGGGTATGTACAGGAGAGGAGTATGGAGGTATGACAGTGATCGGTATGTACAGGTGTCTTGGAAATTCGTTTTAAACGAATTTCTCCTTACCGTGAGTACTCGCAGTTGGATGCGCAGAAATCCCCCATAAAGCTGTGCGAATCTCGCTTACCATGACTGCAGCTAAATTACACGATTCCTGCCCATCCAACTACTTTTAGCTTCTGTTGAAATGTGGGGAATTGGAGCTCCGTTACCCTAGAATGATCAAACGACACTCTCAGGATGGTGTTGCAATTCACATAAGGGCTGGTTTCAGACTCAGCTCTCTGTTTTATTAAAAATACACACATGCCCCCCACATGAATAAAGTCAATCCCCTCCCACCGAACAATGCAATGGGGAGTGCCTATACACAGGATGTACATTCCGATTGGAGCATAGCCTTTCCTATTATCTATCACTGGTCCTCCCCCATGAGTCTTCTGAGGTCAGCAGACTTCCTCCCCTTCCCCCCCCATGAGCCTTCTGAGGTCAGCAGACTTCCTCCCCTTCCCCCCTATGAGCCATCTGAGGTCATATTTCCTGTCCTACTAGCTTCTATTGGTATGTCCATTCTCTGCACAAGCATCTCCCTAAAAATATCAGTCTGTACCTGGATGGGCCCGATACGATCTTTATTAAAACACATCCATCCAAGATACAGTTCAGATTAGTAATGGGTTGTAAGATATGCATAAGCCTACACGTGGAGTTCGTACCGCTTGGCGCCTTGCGTTATGAAGCCCATGTGGTACCATGCTGCTGATATGTGGATACAGGCCCACGGTCTACTGCCAGCGACATTCGCATCGAATGCCGTGGTGGTATACACGCCGGTCTATAAGCGCAGATCTGCCATCTCATCCATTACCAAGCTGAGTACTGTAATACATACATTGTACATGGCATGGCCCAATTGCAGCCTTCAGAGCTTTAATTAAGCCACACGAGAGACATATGAATAACACTCATATATGACACATTTAAAGTTCGACCAACAATACAAAATTTCCATGACATCCCCCAGCACCCCCATAATTCCCCAGCACCCCCATATATCCCCCAGCACCCCCATAATTCCCCCAGCACCCCCATAGGTCCCCCAACACCCTGATAATTCCCCCAGCACCCCCATATATCCCCCAGCACCCTCATAGATCCCCCCAATCCCCAATAAATCTCCCAGCAGCCCCCCATGGATCCCCCAGCACCCCCATAGATCTCCCAGCACCCCGATAATTCCCCCAGCACCCCATAGATCCCCCCCCAGCACCCCCATAATTCCCCCAGCACCCCCATAAATCCCCCAGAACCCCCATAATTCCCCCAGCACCCCCATAGATCTCCCCTGCACCCCCATAGATACCCCAACACCCCCTTAGATCCCCAAACACCCCCATTGATCTCCCAGCACCCCGATAATTCCCCCAGCACCACCATAGATCCCCCAGCACCCCCATAATTCCCCCAGCACCCCCATAATTCCCCCAGCACCCCCACACAGATCTCCCAGCACCCCCATAGATCCCCCATGGTCACAGTCAGGTCTTGAATATCTCTTTTTGTGTATCAGTTGCCCAGAACTGGGAGTATTGTAGATCCCAGACCGGGGACTTTGTCCTGATGTGCGGAGGGATCCAGCGGCTCAGAACTGCAGACCCCGATGCTGTGGTTCTAGTTGTGGCTGCAGGGACCCCGGTGTGGATTGCTATCTCCCTGTGCCCAGAAGAAGTCCTCTGAGGTCCTCGGGGTGAAGTGGTCACACCGGGAGGAGGATTGCAGCTGCCGGCATCCTCCCCATATCACAATGATCAGCCGGAGATTCAGCAGCTATACAGCCACTCCATCCCTTCCACAATTGGAGGAAGAGGGTCCCCCCATCCCACTGTCCCCTTTCCTGGCTTCTTCCCATCCCACCGGGGAGCCGGGACTCATCCAACTGGTGGCATCCTGAGCACTGAGCAAACACAGAGGAAAAAACTGATGTTGTCCCTCCTTCTCTGTGACATCAGAACCCGGAACCAACCAGGATTCCATCCCTTCCGCTTCTGCTTTGGTGACAACCTTGTTAGTGACACCACCAACACAGGACATTTCTTTCCTTCCAGTGACACCACCAACACAGGACATTTCTTTCCTTCCATTGACATCGCCATCACAGGACATTTCTTTCCTTCCAGTGACACCACCAACACAGGACATTTTTATTTCCTTCCCAGTGACACCACCAACACAGGACATTTATTTCCTTCCAGTGACACCACCAACACACAAGGACATTTATTTCCTTCCAGTGACACCACCAACACAGGACATTTATTTCCTTCTAGTGACACCACCAACACAGGACATTTCTATCTTTCCAGTGACACCACCAACACGGGACATTTATTTCCTTCTAGTGACACCACCAACACAGGACATTTCTATCCTTCCAGTGACACCACCAACACAGGACATTTATTTCCTTCCAGTGACACCACCAACACAGGACATGTATTTCCTTCCAGTGACACCACCAACACAGGACATTTCTTTCCTTCCAGTGACACCACCAACACAGGACATGTATTTCCTAGCAGTGACACCACCAACACAGGACATTTCTTTCTGCTGATTGTCTCTCTCTGGAAACCAATCATTCCCATCCAGGACTCTCGGGGTTTTCTCTATGGAAGAAACAAATACAGAGAGAGGTGGGCTGAGAGAGAACTCCGCTTCTTTCAGTGTTTAGTCCCCGGTCACATGGGGTGTCACTCGGCATGCCATTTCCATGCTATGCTTCTTGTAGATCACAAGTCGCCCCCTACTGCCCACAATGACGGGTCATATCGGGGGGTGTGACTTGGTGGGAGTCGCAGCGATTTCTAAAGTCGTCCCTGCACTACTATTGGTGGGATTGGCATAGACATTGGTGTCACTCCTGAAATCAGCATTTTCCCGACTTGGAAATCGTACGACTTCACTGTAAGCTGGATGTGTGACCGGGGGGTTAGAGGACAAAACCGGGAACTCCGCAAATGAGGCGTCCCACCATGATTAGCGACACCATCTTTCCTTCTTTCTCTTTCCCTCTCAATTCAATGAGCTTTATTGGCAGGAACAAATGACATTGTAGCATTGCCAAAGCAGTTTGTATGGGAAGAGGGGGAAATATAAAGGGGGAGGGGTCCATGGGAAGGATTATGAAGTCCTCAGTGTTTCATGTCCCTCTCAGTCTGTGGCATGGTGTCACATGTGGTGCAGCTATTTCCCCCATTGGCTCCTCTTCTCCCAGTAGAATTTGGAGTTTCCTCCTTTCTTCTATAGAAGTGAAGTCCGGGATGAGAGTGGAGAGTCTCTGGAAGTGAGTGTCCCTCACTGATGAGTACTTGGGGCCCCGTACTGTCCTCCTCCTTCTCTCCCCCCAGGTCCAAGAGGACGGCGGCCCATTTCACAAAGTGCAGTACGATTGGCCCATGAGCAGGAGGAAACCGGCTGTGGGGAGTCATGAGAAACGTGCAGTTCCTGGTGTGACCGGAGCCTGACCGGGAAAACGTTTTATCTGGGGTGAACGTTTGGGGACAATGTGATCAGTGACACCCACTTATGTCTGATCTCACTATTACTTTTCTATCCGAGTTTTTCACTTCAATACGGGAAATAATGTGAAATCTGAGGGAAATCTGAGAGCCATATGAAGACTTTGGGCCGTTCTATTGTCTGTTCATATGTCTGTGTGTACATCACACCGAAAAGAGGGACATTTACAGGGCAAAGAGGGACAGAGAAATATGGTGTCACACAAGGGAGAGTGATGGGAGATATGATCAAATACAATCTCATTACCTCCTCTGCTCACACTTTCCAGCAACGTCTCCTCTATAATTCCTCCCACATGGAGCTTCCTGTCTGTGCCTGATGTCACTTCCTGTGTGTGCCTGATGTCACGTCCTGTCTGTGCCTGACATCACTTCCTGTGTGTGTGCCTGACGTCACTTCCTGTGTGTGCCTGACATCACTTCCTGTCTGTGCCAAACCTTACTTCCTGTCTGTGCCTGACCTCACTTCCTGTCTGTGCCTGACATCACTTCCTGTCGGTGCCTAACATCACTTCCTGTCTATGCCTGACCTCACTTCCTGCCTGTGCCTGACCTCCCTTCCTGTCTGTGCCTGACATCACTTCCTGTCTGTGCCTGACCTCACTTCCTGTCTATGCCTCACATCACTTCCTGTCTGTGCCTGACAATGCTTCCTCTCTGGGCCTGACCTCACTTCCTGCCTGTGCCTGGCATCACTTCCTGTCTCTGTATATGTGTGACCACCACCTTGTGGAGCTCAGAAGAACTGCAGCCTGAGAAATGTTTAGAAAATGAAACCAAACTGTAGGATGACAACAAGATTTATTACCTACTTCAGCTCCGGAATGTTTTACCTCCTTCATGATAAGGGTATTTTTTTTTCTGTTCAGCACTGCACTACTTTAACTGACAATTGTGCAGTCATGCTACACTGTGCACAAGTTTCACTGATATAAATAGAGCTTTCTATTGGTGGTATTTGATCACCACGGGGGGGGGGGTTTATTTTTTAATTTTGAAAACAAATTATATCTTCTTCTACTTTGTTATAAAACATATCCCATAAAATCAGATTTCTTCATACATGTAAGTACAACGTGTATTCTGCTCCGTGTCTTTGGTAGAAGCATAGCTGAATCCGTGGATATTGATTGGTCTGTGTGAAGTTATGGCGTCTACAAACTATGGGATATAGAATGGAATTTATGCAGCTTTTACGTCGCTGTTACTTTCTGACTGCCGATCACATTTCTTGAGGCAGTAAAATGCCCCGGGACCTTACAAACATCCCCAAATTCCCCTTTATGGGAAGGATACATCCCAAGGTATGTGCTGAGAGGCATGTTGTGTCCATGGAACATTTACAGTTATTGCCATAAGTTATTGGAAAATGAAAAACAAAATCTATTTACACCAAGTTGTCATTTAATGAGCTATTTCTGGCACACGCCATGGGGAGATGTGGAATTACACCCCAAAAACACATTTCTGCTACTTATCCCCAGTATGGGGGACACCCAAGTGACAGGACTTTCTGGCAGCCTTGCCACAGATTACAGGTCCCAAAATCCAATGACCACCTTTTAGGAGGCTTAGACAACCATCTTAGGTTGCCAGGATAGGGGGGTGGTAAAAAATATGGAACCTGCAGCCACTTGCGGGGATCTTGGGATTTTTAACAATGCTACAGATTTGTTATTTTTTTGCCGCATTCCCCACCGCTATACAGCCGGGAGTGTGAGGACTTTAGTAAAGTCTGATTTCATGTGGAAGTGATACAAATGGCTGTGAATCCGCCTGTTACTTCCATGAACATTGCTGCAATGTGCCCCTGACCCCCCAGCCACCGGACAGCAGAGCATGGTGCTGTCATGGTGGGTGTCACTGGGAAGGTGTGGCGGGAGCTCAGTGGAACCTTCTGTACACAGACCAGGAAGTGACATTGCATGACGGTGAATGACATCACTTCCTGGGATGGAGCTGTCATTCTCCAGGAATTCAGTGCTGGTGGGAAGCAGTTGATGGAAGGTGGTCTGTGTTCCATACATCTGATGCAGTGGAGTAGAGAGGAGACATCAGAGTCTAAATATACCCCAGGGGTCTCCATAAAGAGAACCTGTCACTATATGCCATCCCCATAGGAGGGCTATTGGTCCCCTACATGATTGCAATACAAGTTATGTTAGGACAAAATAAATAAAGCTTTAAGCATATAGAAAGAGACACATTTTTTTTTTAATAATATAAAAATGTTAGAGTTCCCCCACTCCCCCATCACACCTTACAATAACACGCACAATTTGGGCTCCTACATAGAACACGGCGATCCCCACCACACGTTACATATCAGCGCACACGCTGGAGGGAGAGCAATGATTGGAGCACCAGTGCTCAGTGTGTAACTCTATACATGATGACCTGAGAGGGGCTATTAAAAAGCGTTCCAAGTGCACACAGTGTTACGGCTTGACATGTTGGGAATTCCATTTTCCTCGGCACAGTAACCTCATCTTTTATATTTCACAGAAAATAGGTCATGAATTGCATTTATGTGCTCAGAAATAAACGTTACTATATTGTTCCTGAAATGTTGCCTTTCATAAACTGTTGTGCTAATATCATGTAAACATAGAAAATGACAACTCCCAACATTGTATTATATAGGGTGTCTGCTATCAAAGGAATACATCAGATTTGGGGTTTAGTGATCTTCAGGAATAAAATGATTTTTTAAAAAGTGTAAACAAAAATAAAAAAAAATGTCCCCAGGACTCCATGGACCCCCTTCATTCCTCACACCGTCTCCAGGAACCGGGAAACCACAGAGAAGCCAAGTGTCCCCCGACTTCCTCTCCAGGCTGGGATTGACACTCCCTGGTCGGGCGCCACCTACACAGGGGAAGAAGCAGGACTGCACCGCCTACATCTGCTCTATGCTTTGTTCTGATTCAGGTATGGCGGCCATTTCTCCCTGAACACAGAGCGCCCTAAACAACGAGGTAAACGTGGTGCAGCATGAGCCCCGTCCATGCTGTTAATGTAGACTTTGACAGGCTGCAGCAAGCGGGGCTGGACGCTGTACCTGTGCCTACCAGGTGTATTATAATGCCAGCATTGTACCCACAGGGGCGGACTAGACCCCCCATGTACAAAGGGGCCTAAGAGATACCACCTCGCACAGCTTGTGTTCCATTCCACCCACGAAATATAACTCCTAGAACTGGAAGAGGACATTTTTGGGGGTGTGTGTTGTAGAAGTCTCACACACAAACCCATCTCACCCTCTCCACGGTATTGTGCACGGTGAAACCCCTCCTATCATCCAACTTTATTCATCATATATATGTGACCACTAACAACAGAAGAAAAGAGATAAATTGTTTACATTTCAAGCGATCTATTCTCTTCTCTCACAGCCAACCAGAATGATTTAACATCATCAGAGATGCTAAGAAAACTGATTAACAGATGACACACCCCTCATTAATACCAGCCCCACCCACTTATGTAAACCATCACTCACACTACACATTGTACATTATCTACGGCTGCACACACCAGAGGGAGAGGAATAGACTCTAGGGCCATCATTCTTTTCATGGTTCACTATATAACTGATGACCTGTAAAGGCTTTTTTAAAGCGTCCCCTATGGACAATTTTTTGGTACTGGAAGTTTGTCACCATTTCACAAGCACATGACATTTTTAAAGCTTGACATGTTTGGTATCTATATACTTGATGCCAAACTTCATCACTTCAGATTTTCTCTTCAATAAATGAGAGAGGGTGATTCACATATTGTGCGTTTTTCTGCACTGGAATTATTGTTAGTGTTTTTTTAACTGAAAATATGCATTTCATAGACAGCTGCGCTAATATTGTGTGATAAAAAATTGTAACCACCACCATTTTATTCTCCAGGGTCTCTGCTTTCAGAAAATAAAACACCATACATATTTAGAGGGGGCTTTAAATAATTCTTTCTGATTCTAACAATGTGAATGTAATCATGTGCATAAACAAGCAAAATCAACGTGGCAGCTGAAAGACACAATCAGCAACCAATGTATAACGATTATTATCAAAATCTATAGTAAGCAACTAATGGCCCTAAAAAAGAAGCAAAGCCACACATATTACTCAACCAAGTTCTCTAACTATAACCCATCCAAGGAAAATGGATCCCACTCTCCCCCCACCCAGGTGACTGTTGGAACCTCCTTTACC
This sequence comes from Staurois parvus, assembly GCA_951230385.1. NCBI lineage: Eukaryota > Metazoa > Chordata > Amphibia > Anura > Ranidae > Staurois > Staurois parvus. The sequence goes on from CATNWA010005339.1 coordinate 10,214, forward strand.
TGTGTAATAGATATCCCCTTCTTAGTATCCTCATGATCTTATATAAATGGACAACACACTCGCTGACAACCAGTTTGAAGGGCTCCGCTGAGGTGGGGTTTTGGTCGGGTGAATCTCACGCCGGGGGCCTCTAAAGAGATACAGAGAAAGATACCGAGAGAGACTTCAGACCGTCACATATGAGTAGTGTAGAAGTTGTGTGTAGTTGTGACACCACCTTAGGTGATGGAGCCACTTCTGCTTGTCAGCTCGGCTATTCCATCAATGGTGTCATTGGTGATCTGATCCATGACTACTGTTACAAACCGGTTTTCATCTTACTTATCTTAGATTACTTTTAGTATTCCCCATCCCGTCTATGTAAGGGATCAATGCCATAAAACATCTCCACATCCAGAAGAAAATGTGTCATCTCATCTCACTGGAAGGCCAGCGGGGAAGTATTGGGAGACATTGAGGCTTTTCCCGTACAAGATAATGGGGGAGGGGAAACTTTCAAATAAATGTTCAGCTTTGGGTGGATTGAAAGGGAAGACATTATTGGGGCGCTCATTCCATCACCAAGAGCAATAATGTTTATCTGGAAGTGAACTAGGAATCACATTGGATCAATGGGGAATTAAACATTCTGGCAATACATTGAGACACCATGAAAATGATACTGGGCCTGTGATTGGCTCTACCTAGTGATTAGTGAAGTGAGACTCTCCTGGTCCGATGTCATTAATGGAAAAGAAACATGTGAAATGTTTCCCCACATATTCCAAACGGTGACCCCTTGGGGTAGTTATTCATCCTACCATACCCTAAAAACTAAAAATCTAGTGGGAAAGTATATAGCGCACTTTTACTGTTTTTAATTGATCGATATATATAACAGTTGCAGGAAAAAGTATGTGACTTGGGATTACGTGGAAGTTTTGCATGATTTGGGCATTTATAAATGATGCTGCTGAACGTCACTAAGTCAAACAATAGAAGAACCCCTCTGTAAACTAATATAAAACAAACATTAGATTTGCCAGGTTTAATTCACATAACATGTAAATTCCTGCAGGGAGGAATTTGTTGTGGGGCCCCTGTTAATGATTCTCCCAGAGCTAAGGGCCCAGAAGTGAGAATTGACTCCAATCAGTGTGAATAATTGGGATGTGTTGTGACAGCGTCCTGCCTAAAAAACCACCCCGTTTTGGGTTTACGGGTTTTAAGAAGCAGTTATGTGCCTGCCTCGTGGAAAAGAGTCTCAGAAACCTCGACAAGAATGTTGACTTGCTAAAGGGGAAAGGGGTTACAAAAGTTTTCCCCCAAAAAACCCGATGTTCATGTATCCACGGGAAGACAGACTGTCAAAATGGAGAAAGTTTAGCACTGTTCTACTCCCCCTAGGGGGGTTTTCCCTGTTTAAAAAATGACTGGAGCACCGCAGAATGCTGCATGAGGTAAAGAAAACCCCGGGTCAGCAAAAGCCCTACAGAAATCTCGGGACATGTAACATTTTTTTTGGGAACATTAAAATAAGGAAAAACAAAAAACAAAAATGGAGTACATGGGAGGATACCACGAGGAACCCATTGTCCCAAAAAAGATATTGCAGCACTTTTGAAGTTTTAAAAGAGCATGGATTTCCACCATTGGGCAAAATTTAGTGGACAGATAAACCAAGTTGAGTTTTTTGGGAAAACACACAATATTGTGTGGAGAAAAAAAGGGCCCCGACACCAACATCAAAACCCCTCCCCACTTGAAACAGCGGAGGGGGGCATATGGTTTTGGAAATGCTTTGCTGTCAGGGCCCCGGCGGATTTTGTCATTGTGGGGAAAAAGAATTTCCCGAGTTTATAAAATTTTTCAGGAAACGTAGCCATCGTCCCCCAACTGAAATGCAGAGGAGGGTGATGCAACAGGACAAGCCCAAAGCAACAAGTAAATTAAAAAAAGAACAAGGTGCAACAGCACGAAAAACCTTTGGAGTGGCCCAGTCAGAGCCCCGACCTAACCCGTGAAAAAGCTGTGCATGACCTTAAGAACGATTACACCAAATCCCCAAAATATTGTACACTGAAACGTTTTTTGAGAGGGGTGGGCCCAAAAAGACTCAGATCGTTGTGCAGGTCTGATCTACAAAAACAGAAATTGTTTGGTTTTGGTTATTCTCCAAAGGGGGGTCAACAAGTTATTAACCAAAGGTTTACATATTTTTCCCCCCTGCACTGTGAATGTTTAATTTATGTGCAATCAAAACCCGAACATTAATGTTTGTGTAGATTATGTTCAGAGACTGTGTTTTTTTTATTTTGTGCTTAGATGACGTTCAGAGCACTTTTATGCCCAATTATGCAAAACTCCAGTAATCCGAAGGGGTTTCCATACTTTTTCTTGCAAGGGTTATGTAGTATTTTTTTTTTTTTTCTATTTTTGTATATGCATTTTTTAATAAATTTTGGATTTTCCTTTTTGTTAAAAATAAATGTGACCGTTTCCCCCTTGCCAATTACATGCCAGTCTATATAGCCGAGTATCAGGGGTTTTTAAAATGGATATAAAAGTTTCAGTTTTACAAAACAACTCACAATTTGAAAATTGTCTCAATTTGAAAAATACAGCTGTCCCTAATGTAGTATAAAGGGTTTGGGCCCCAAAAAGGCCGCGACCCTACTTTCTTCAAGAAAATGGCGCAAACTATTTTAAAGAAGTAGGCAAAGGGGATTGTCCTATCCACCCGGGAAAAGCCCGTGCCCCTTTTGGGGCAATGGTTTGGGAAGGGGGGTTTTACATACCACGGGAACCCCAAATTCGTAACGGGAGGGGGATAGACAGGGGGTAGACACACGGAGGAAGCCCGTAATCCCCATTTTGCGGTTTTATTATTACAAAAACGCATTGAAATATTGACATGTGAGGGGCATATAGAGGGCATTAAATAATTTTTTTTTAAAAAAGATAAGGAACCAATATCT
>CATNWA010005340.1:0-13950 GCA_951230385.1 Staurois parvus
GACACCTACCTACCCCCAACCACTGACACCCCAGACTGATACCTACCTACCCCCAACCACTGACACCCCAGACTGACACCCATCACCCCCCCCAACACCCCACTGACACCCCAAGACTGACACCTACCTACCCCCAACCACTGACACCCCAGACTGACACCTACCTACCCCCAACCACTGATACCCCAGACTGACACCCATCACCCCCAACCACTGACACCCCAGACTGACACCTACCTACCCCACTGAACCACTGACCACCCCAGACTGACACCCATCTACCCCCAACCACTGACACCCCAGACTGACACCCATCACCCCCAACCACTGATAACCCCAGACTGACACCCAAATACTCCCAACCACTGACACCTACCCCCAACAACCTCTGACTCCCACCTACCACCCACCACCACTGATACCCCAGACTGACCCATCACCCCCAACACTGACACCAACCTACCACCCCAGGACAAAGAGCAATAAACACTATACAAAGGAGCGTTCACTAAGTAACTGGTGTCGCTCGCTCGCTCTCTCCTCCTCCTGCCTGGGATTTACTTACACTCTTCACAATGCCTCTATGTGCGATGGGAGGGCGCCTCTGATTGCATATAAACGCAGGTGATGATGACGATACTTTTTTTATTATTAATATTCTAGTGTCAAAAATCCCCCACCAGCTATCTGGTCTGTGTGCGCAGTCACAACTGTGATGAAAGGGGAGGAAGATACTCCCCCCCTCTATTACGAAGGAAGGATAGTTTTGGGCAACCAGGGGCACTGCCACACTGGTTTTTTTTCTCATCAACACGTGACCCATAATCTGTGTGTCATTTTTTTGTGTCAGAAAAGAGCAACCCGACATGCCCTCTTGGTGTTGTTTCCAGCCCCGCCTCTCACTAATTGTGACCACTGACAATGACACCACCTACCCCCAACCATTTGACACCCCAGTTTACTGACACTTTTACCCCCAATGACACTGACACCCAAGACTGACACCTACCTACCCCAACCACTGACCCCCAGACTGACACCCATGACCCCCAACCACTGACACCTACCTACCCCCAACCACTGATACCCCAGACTGCACCCATACCCCCAACCACTGACCCCCAGACTGACACCCATCACCTACCCCCAACCACTGATACCCCACTGACACAGCACTATACCCCAACCACTGACCCCCATCCCACTGATACCTACCCCCAACCACTGACCCCCCATGACTGTCACCCATCACCCCAACCACTGACACCCAGAGACTGACCACCTGACCCCCAAACCACTGATACACCCCAAGACTGACACCCACCTACTAACCCCAACCACTGGGTACCCCAGACTGGGTACCACTACCACTGGACCCACTGGTGGGTACCACCCCCTTCACTATGCCCACTGACACACCCCCACCACCTGTGGGCATACATGGGCAAAGGTGACACCCCCCACTGCACCACTGGCACCCTAACACCCCCCAACCACTGACACCAAGTGTGCGCACCCCAACCACTCACTGGGACCCCGACTCTACTGACACCCTACCCCCAACCACTGACCCCAGAATGGGTGGGAGGGCTACCCTACTACCCCAACCAGTGATACCCCAGAACACCCAATCACCCCCAACCACCCTCACCCAACCACCCACCACCTCCCCTGATGATCTGACACCCAGACTGACCCCTACCACCTACCCCAACCACTGACTACCCCAGACTGACACCCATCACCCCCTGACCACTGACACCCAGACCTGACACCCAGAGAAACCCACCATTTTCCCTATACCATTGGACACCACTGATCACCCAGACTGACACCTACCTACACCCCCAACCACTTTACCCCAGACACACCGATCACCCCCAACACCCCCAACCACTGACACCCCACTGAGACTGACAACGCGACTACTGGATGCACCCATAACCACCCAGACTGACTGATGCCCCACCACTGGTAACAACCACTGACACCCAACCTACCCCCAAACCACTAACACCCCACCACTGAACCCAATCCCTCATGTCACACCCAACCCTACTCACCCCAGACTGACAACCCAAGTGCTACACCCACCTGACACCCCACTGAAAGACACAACCTGGGGACCACTGACACCCAGGTCTGACTACCCACAACCCCAACCACTACAACCCCAGACTTCACACCCATCACCCCCACCTACCACCCCAGGACAAAGTGCATAAAACTATACAAAAGGAGCGTTCACTACCACAACTGGTGTCGCTCTGAACTCTCCCCCCTGCCTGGGATTTACCCTTTACACTCTTCACAATGCCTCTATGTGCGATGGGAGGGCGCCTCTGATTGCATATATAAACGCAGGTGATGATGACGAATGATTTTTATTATTAATATTCTAGTGTAAATACCCCCCACCCTGCTATCTGGTCTGTGTGCGCAGTCACAACTGTGATGAAGGGAGGAAGATAAGACCCCTCTATTACGAAGGACAGATAGTTGGGGCAAACCAGGGGGCAGAGGGCTGTTTTTTTTTTCTCTCACGTGACATAATCTGTGTGTCAATGTGTCAAACCAAAAAGAGGCAGTATTGTGTGTTGTTTGACCCAGCCACCGCCTCTCACCTATACCCGACCACTGACACCTACCTACCCCCAACCACTGACAACCCCCCACTGACACCCAGACTGACACCTACCTACCCAACCACTGATACCCCAGACTGACACCCATCACCCCCAACCACTGACCTACCCCCAGACTGATACCCTGACTGACACCTACCCCAACCACTGATACCCAGACTGACCCACCACCTACCCCAACCACTGATACCCCAGACTGACACCCCATCACCCCAACCACTGACATACCCCAGACTGACACCCCACCCCCAACCACTGACACCCCAGACTGACACCCAAATACCCCCAACCACTGACCCAGACTGACACCCACCTACCCCCAACCCTGATACCCCAGACTGACACCCACCCAACCACTGACACCTACCCCCCACCACTGATACCCCAGACTACCCCCATCACACCCCCATCACCCACCACCAACCTACCACCCCAGACAAAGAGCAATAAACACTATACAAAGGAGCGTTCACTAGGTAACTGGTGTCGTCTCGCGCTCTCCTCCTCCTGCCTGGGATTTACACTCTTCACAATGCCTCTATGTGCGATGGGAGGGCGCCTCTGATTGCATATAAACGCAGGTGATGATGACGAATGATTTTTATTATTAATATTCTAGTGTAAATCCCACCCTGCTATCTGGTCTGTGTGCGCAGTCACAACTGTGATGAAGGGGGAGGAAGATAAGACCCCTCTATTACGAAGGAAGATAGTTGGGGCAACCAGGGGCAGAGAGGGCTGTTTTTTTTTTCTCTCACGTGACATAATCTGTGTGTCAATGTGTCAGAAAAGAGGCAGTATTGTGTGTTGTTTCCAGCCATCGCCTCTCACACCACCTATACCGACCACTGACACCTACCTACCCCCAACCACTGATACCCCAGACTGACACCCACCCCAACCACTGACACCCCAGACTGAAACCTACCTCCCCCCAACCACTGATACCCCAGACTGACACCCATCACCCCCAACCACTGACACCCCAGACTGACACCTACCTACCCCCAACCACTGATACCCCAAGACTGACACCCATCACCCCCAACCACTGACACCCCCACACTGACACCCAACTCCCAACCACTGATACCCCAGACTGACACCCAGATACCCCCAACCTCTAACACCCTAAAATTGAAACCCACATACACCCAACCACTGACACCCCAGACTGAAACCCATCTACCCCCAACCACTGACACCCCAGTCTGACACCCAAATACCCCAACCACTGACACCCCAGACTGACACCCTACCCCCAACCACTGACACCCCCAGACTGAAACACCACCACTACACCCAACCACTGATACCCCAAACTGACCCATCACCCCCAACCACTGATACCCCAGACTGACACCCACCTATCCCCAACCATTGACACCCCAGACTGACACCTACCTACCCCCCCAACCACTGATACCCCAGACTGACACCCCATCCTACCCCCAAGACCCATACCCTGACATACCCAAATGAAACCCAACTACCCCCAACCACTGACACTCCAAACTGACACCCCACCTATCCCCCAACCACTCATACCCCAGACTAACACCCACCTACCCCCAACAACTGACACCCCCAGACTGACACCCACCTACCCCCACCCACTGACACCACAGAAAGACACACTCACCTGCAACAACAACTTACATCCCAGACTGACACCCACCTACCCCCAACCACTGACACCCCAGATTGACACCCACCTACTCCCAATCACTGACACCCATCACCCCAAACCACTGATACCCACCTACCCCCCTCCCCCAACCACTGACAGCTCAAATTGAAACCCACCTACCCCCAAGCACTGACACCCCAGACTAACACCCACCTACCCCTAACCACTGACACATCCCAAACTGAAACCCACCCACCCCAACCACTGACACCCAGACTGACACCCACCTACCCCGAACTACTGAGACCCAAGACTGACACACATCTACCCCCCAACCATGTACACCCCTGTCTTGACACTCACCTACCCCCAACAACTGACACCCCAGACTGACACCCATCTACCCCCACCCACTGACACCACATCAAGACACCCACCTACCCCCAACAACTGACACCCCAGACTGACACCCATCTACCCCCAACCACCGACACCTACCCCAACATCTGACTCCCACCTACCCCAACCACTGACACCCACCTATCCTGAAGCAGTGACATCCCAAACTGACACCTGCCTACCCCAGCACTGACACTCCAAACTGACACTCACCTACCCCCAACCACTGACATCCCAGACTGACTCTCCCCCCTTCTCCCACCTATCCTGTAAAACAAAGATGTGTGTACTTACCTATTTTAAATCCACTCCAGTCACGTGATCCTGCAGCTCCAGCTCCCCTGTCTCAGTGACTGCCTGCTGCAGGAGAGAAGGCAGGACCGAAAAATGGCTAGGCCATGCCTCCTGGAATTCACATCCATTACTGAGGGATCAGCCATTACACAGGGGAGTCAAAGTTGTGGGATCACATGGCCAGATTGAAAATAGATAAGTACACAGATCTTTTTTTTTTTATATATATATACGTGTTAGGCAGGATAGGTAGGAGGAGGGGGGAGGGGATATTTGTGAGAAAAGTTAGAGTTAGGCTTTTCTTCAACATTAAAGCTGAATTCCAGGAATTCATCCACTTTGTAGTTAGAAGGTCCAGCATCAGGCTCCCGGAACTACAGCCACAGCTGACTTCCCGGAGTTCTACAATCTGTCAGATAGAATTAATGATAGAGATTGGGCAGCACAGTGGCTACGTGGTTAGCACTTTCGCCTAGCACTAGGGTCGTCGGTTTGAAACCCAACCACGGCACTAGCTGCCTGGAGTTTGCATGTTCTCCCTGTGCCTGCGTGGGTTTCCTCCGGGTACTCCGGTTTCCTCCCACACTCCAAATACATGCCGGTAGGTTAATTGGCCCTAGTATATGTATCTATGTGAGTTAGGGACATTAGATTGCAAGCTCTTTGAGGATGGACACTGATGTGTAGATTGATGACTTGACCGTATGGGCGGAGCCCCGCAGGGCCATGCTCTTTTTCATCACAGTAGGTACGGGGAGAAGATCCCCGGATCGCTGTCACAGGGAGAGAGGGATCGGGGGAGAGCTGCAGGAGTAGGCACATGTTACATGTTCCACCTTAAAAACAAGTGGAACATGTAACATGTCCTGGAAGAAGAACTTATCCTTTAATTCATTAGGCTTGGTCTTTAAAAGGACCATTCATAAAAGAATTCACACCATCTATTAAAGTTTACATATACTCAGATGGTAACAGTGAGTTATGTTAAAGCTGAACTCCAGGAACAAACACTTTAGGTATACTGTATTAAAGGTATAAATCTGCTTTGTCTGCTCCAAATCCAATTACCAATCCAGATATTACCTGGATATTCCCTCTCCTGGACCAATAAGCTCCCCCCTGTGACCTAACTAGCTCAGTCAGTAGAGCATGAGACTCAATCTCAGGGTCGTGGGTTCGAGTCCCACGTTAGGTGTATGACATTGCAAAGGTTTTCGTGGAGCTTGTGGTCTGGGAAAGCGAGCTGGAGACAAATGAGTGCTGCCTAAGTCAGCCATCCCCGAGGGGTGATTCTTACATAATTGTGGCATTGGTTTCTCTGTTTACTGCAGGCACATCTCTTTTTCAATTTACAACGTGAATGCAATATTTTTATTTAATAAAGGAAAATAATCATTGAGCACTATGGAAGTTCTTCTTCCGAGCTTGAGGTTAACCCCTAGGGGACCGCCCACAGTACATATACTGCTACAAGGGGCCCCTGTGTGCAGGATCACGTATATAAACATGATCCTGCATTCAGGGGTAGGGAGCGCGCCATCGCCCTACCCGCGGCAATCGATCGCAGCTGCCGGGTGTCAGTCACCTGGTCCCGGCTGGTGATTACTCGCCGGAGTTCGGATCACTGTATTGGTGTCACTGGGGATGTCAGTGACCCCAAGTCAGTTCCCCCCCCAGTGTCAGAATGTCCCCGCCATAAGTTGCTGATCGACACTATTATTAGTATTAAAAAAATCCAGTATCTATACTTCTATTTGTAAACGCCATATTTACACGTATTGGGATTTTTTTTTTGTTTAGCAAGACATGTCACAGAATACTTTTTGGATGAAAATTATGACGAAAGTTGATTTTTACATTTTTTTTTACTGTACATGTTTTATAGCAAAATGTCAAAAATATATTGGTTTTTTTTTCTCTCAAAATTGTCGGTCTTTTTTTTTTTTTGTAGCGCAAAAAATAAAAAAAACGTACAGGCGATCAAATACTACCAAAGAAAAGCCCAATTCGTGGGGAAAAAAGAACGTAAATTTCATTTTGGGTGCAGCGTTACATGACCACGCAATTGTCAGTTGAAGTAAAGCAGTGCCGTAACACAAACCGCTTCTGTAACCGCTTCCTGAACGCCCTAAAGCAGAAATACTGCTACAGGTGCGCAAAAAGCACATATATATATATACGTGATTCGCGTTCCCATGATTTTCATGCCCCTCGCAAATGGCGTCAGATTGCCCGTCAGTACACCAGTAATCACATTTAAACCCTTGATTGCCAGGAAGACGCTCATACACAATAAACCTCCATTGCTAGTATAGTGTCGGAACGGATCAGCACTATACCAGCATTCACATTAGTATAGTGTCCCCAAAAACGCAGTGTTAGCGGGATCAGCCCCAGCACCTGCCTTAGCCCCCTACGCTTACCCACCCCTTCTCCCCCAGCAAGTGCAGTGTCAGTAGGTCACTGTCACTTGATACATTGTACACAAAAACGCAATGTTCGCAGAATCAGGCCTGATCTGTTAGCACTTGCTGGTAAATTTTGACGACTCTCATGTGCAGCAGAGTGCCAGTACTAGTGCCAACGCTACCTTTGGTGAACTGGCTAGCACCAGCGGTCTAGTACATCCTGGTCTTTCACATACCTCTTATATTGTAAGCTCCCAGGATCAGGCCCAATACAAGAGGGTTACCCTTGTATTTAACTGGACTGTTCTGTATTGTCTCCCGTTATATTGTAAAGCGCTGAGCAAACTGTTGGCGCCATATAAATCCTGTATAATAATAATAATAATATGGTGTAGTAAATGGTGCCGCGCTTTTTTGGGAAATGTATGATTGTCTAAAACAATTATGATATAGCTATGAACTAAAATACAAGAAAACAAAAAAAATATAAAAAATACAATATTATTAAAGAGTGCTAAATAAATAAAAATAATAATAAAGATTGTCCAGAATAATAATACCAGCACTGCAATATGACTTGGCGACGTGGCGAGTCCCATAGGCGCAGTACAAGCTGGTGCGGTGGGGAGCACAAGTATTGTCCCGCAACCACCAAGAATTCGCACACAGGCCTGTAGAACCCCTAATATCTTTCCAGATGTGCTTGCAAATCCCGATTGGCAGCCCACAAATTCTGCAGCACCCGTACTTCCCCCATTCACTTCCCAAACCCGGAATTCAGGTGGAAATAGCAATTTTAACTCCTCCCCTTGATTTTTTGGAGCGGTTTTTCACCGAAGATCTGTATGTATTGATTGTGGATCAAAGCTTTTTTTATGTACAACAATTTATCACCGCCAACCCAAATTCAAACCTTGCCAGACCATTCGCATGGAAACTCTTTACGGTTTCCGAATTTATATTTTTTTGGGGCCTAACCCTCAACATGGGCATTACAAAAAAAAAAATGAATTGCGGTTGTATTGGTCCACAGACCAGATTCATCATATTCTGTGTTCTCTGCTGCCATGGCCAGGCATAGATATGAGAATATAATGTGTTTTATGCATTTCAACGATAATACACTCTGTCGTCCTCGGGGGTGACCCTGAATTTTGAACGGGTACACAAAATTCAGCCCCACGCAAATCACCTTAACCAAAAATTTTGCAGATGTCTATACTCCTGTAATATTAATTTTTTAATATCCAAACTTTAATTCGGTCTTTAGTAGTTTTTGAAATATATGCTGGCAGAATATATATATATTCCCTCTTAATTGGATGTGGAATGTGAGGTTTTGTATTGGAGTGGTCAGATGTGAATTATTTGTGTTTGAGTCTAGGTAATCAGTAGAGGTTTAAAGTCATATTTTCTTTTAAAATACTCATGTAATGTATACCATACTGTGAATTCGTTTAATGAGTCTGAGAGTTTAAATTGTAGTCATAAATCATGGATTTTGACAGTTGTATGTAATATAAGAACTTCAGAAACCTTTCTCATAATCTGTATGTCAATCATGATAATGACTTGGTGGTTTGAATGGGAACATCTGTTTCTATTCAAACTAGGAGTTGATTATGGGAGTGGTTTAGAAGCCCGCGAATTTGAAAACAAAGCTTAATGGGAGGATCTAATTTCTCATGCATTTTAAGTATGCAGCTTTTCAAACAACGAGGCAGAAGTTTCTCAGATAGACTACACTTCACTTCATTCACTCACACACACAGAGACATTCTTTTCACACACTCTTACTCAAAGCACATGCTTGGACAAAGAACAAAAGAAATTGAATCTCACATGGTCATTTCTTAAACTAGGCCAAGAAAACTTCTATCTAAGATATGCAAAGGAACTACATTATTTCCTAATATCCAAGGCAATTTATTCTTTATTTTTATTTCATTTTAAGCTACATATGTCTGAATTTACTGTTTTTTATTGACTTTGTATTTTTGGTGTGTGATCAAATAAAGTCACACTGCTCATACTGACCTGGTTTTCATAAGGATTTCTTCCCACAACCATCTACAAGAACCTAGAAATATTAATAGAGTTTTTTCATAACTCTGGAAATCTAACATTATTGGCGAGTGCCAGCCATTCGATTTTTCCTCGTTTTTTCAATTTATCCTCGCTTCTTCAGAGGGGATTGAGATGAACTATTTCTATTGATTAAGCTTCGGAAAGATTGCAGAACCTGGAACGGAAAACGTTGGTTGTGGAGATCTGAGGATTCAAGTGGTGACCAGAAAAGTCTCTAAGTCAGGACAAAAGAGGAAATTTACTACATTCGGTGAGTAGAAAAATGGAATTTATTGATTCATTAGCTAATGAAAGTAAATTGGAATTTCAAGGTTTAGCTAGCCATGCTTCTGATACTGGTTTATGGAAAGCTATGTATGATCAATGTATGCAGGCTAATGTTGATATTGATAGCTCTAGATTTACGTTTAATAAGATGAAAAAGAAAATTGCGTAACATTGTGAAGCTAGTTAGAGTTTTCAATTCTATGGTGTTTGAATTGCCAGAGAAAAATGTGGTTTGTGTTGTTCAGACAGATAGCAAAAATGTCTTACAGAGTACAGACATGCAGGATACTGTTGAATCCGATTGTGCAAACTGTGAAACTTTTTGTACCTATATTGAACATCTTGAGCAAGAAATTGAATCTCAAAATGTTGCAATATTAAAAAATAAGCAAATAGCTGTGGTATCGAAGAAAAAAAACAATCAGAAACGGCCCAAGCTCATTTATCCCGGACTCACCCAGGGTGATGAGGAAGTAGGGTGAGACTACTGTTCAGAGACAGAAATTACTTGCTAGAGCATCTAAGTTGAAGTTACAGATTCAGGATCAGTTAATGAAAATATTGAAGGATATACCAGCATATAACATGAGAGAAAATTCTTTCCATAATTTCGATGTTTTTGAGAATTTTTTGTGATAGGTTTCAATTAACTGATGAGCAAAGAAATCGCATTTTTGGGTTGTGGATCCCCAGTTTTATGGCTCGTAGGTTAGTCAAGACTCCTTTCATGAATGAGGATGATATAGAAATTCATAGCATGCTACTGATAGACTACGACAGTTATTACTGTTCACAACAGGAGAGGAGACACCTAGTTTGGAAATTTTAGACTCCTTAAGAGCTACTATTAATGATGACCCTTATGATTTTAGGATTAGATTTTCTAAGGCATACAGGATGATTTTTAATTTACAAGATGAGACCCCTGCTATGGTCAAGGATTTTGTAAAAAAATTTAAGTACCTTGATCCAGCATCTTTATTGATTGCTAATGAAAAGGATAAATTTGGATGACGCTGCCTATATTATTGACAAAATTAGGAGACAATTAAAGCTAAATAATGTAAGACCAAAAATTGCTTTAATTGAGAATAATTATCCTAAGACTGACAGTCAGGATAAAGTCAAGACAGGAAATGCTGCCCCCCGCAGGAATGACAGAGTAAGACAAGGGAATCAAAGACCACTCACTTGTTACTATTGTGCAAAACCAGGCATTTGAAATGGCAGTGTAGGAAGTTTTTGAAAGACATTCAGATGAGAAATTTGGGTAAAGAAAATGGACTTATTTCTCCTGAACCGTCAGCTCCAATTCGTTCACAGGAAGTTAAGTCATCTTCATCCCCTACGCTCCTCTGATCAGAGAGATTAGTGAAATGTCAATTAGTAATGGAGGAAATGTGAACAACTCACATTCATCCAATACTTCAAGACAGCCATTATTACCTTCACCATGACTAGCAAAAGAAAAGGAAGTTGAACTCCATTGTCTGGAATATGTAGCTCCAATTTTCTTGGACAAGTGTGGCCGCCCTTATGTAAAAGCTAAAATTAATGGACAGAAATCTTCAATTTCTTTTGGATTCAGGAGCCCAAATAAGTGTTTTTTAGGCATGAAAATATACCAATTCCATCTAATGCAACAGTATGCACAGTTGTAGGTTTCAATGGAAAAGGTGATGTTCAAGCTAAAAAATGTAAAAATGTGTCTTTTGAAATACCAGGATGTTCGCAAATGGAGATAGACTTTTGGTATTGTCAAGGATCAGAGAACATTATTGGTGCTGATGTTTTGTCTCAAAGAGGGTGGATACTTGATTTAGCCAATGGCATTGTTTGGCAGGGCTCTGCTAATCGTAAGCCTATGGTAATTGACCCAACAGATTATTGTGAAGTCGGTAGCATCTGTTTGACAGAAGCAATTGATGCTGACTATAAATGGCCAGATACTGGAGATAATCTGGAATTGAAACAGTTAGTACAACTACACAAAAAACTGTGGAGTCAAGGTAAAAATGAAGCTGGACTGTTCAAAAATATTGAAGTTAATATTCAAGGCAAAGACCATCCCCCATTAAAACAATACAAGTTGCCGCCAGAATCTGATGAACCTGTATCAGTAATCATACAAGAATTTTTGGAACAGGGTATCATCAGGAAAGCTAATTCAGTTACTAATAATCCTTTGTGGGTAGTGGCAAAGCGTGATGACCCTAGTGCATATAGATTATTGATAGATCTAAGAATGCTAAACAAATACACTCCAAGTTGTACACCCATTGTGGCAGAAACTCCAGACATCATGTCACACAAATAAATGCCAATGCGAAAGTGTTCTCTGTTCTTGACATTGCAAATGGATTTTTTAGTATTAAATTGGCTGAGAGTTGCCAATACAAGTTTTCATTTATCCACAAAAATGTCCAGTATTGTTTCAATCGTCTTCCTCAAGGCTTTCATTCTTCTCCATCTATATTTCATCAGGCATTAGCAAATGTTTTGTCTAAATTTTCTAGACCTGATTGTTTAATTCAATATGTAGATGATATCTTGCTTATGACGAATTCTGAAACTGAACACAGGACTCTCTTAGCAGAATTGTTTACACTTCTGCAAGATGAAGGTCTCAAGCTGAATACACGCAAAGTTCAGCTCATGAAAAATGAAGTAAAATTTCTTGGAGTTTTGATTGGTCCAGGAAAGAGACAGCCTTTACAGGAAAGAATTGAGTCTATTGCGTCACTTCCTGTACCAACAACATTCAAAGCACTGAGACAGTTTTTGGGTTTGGTAAATTTCTCTAGAGATTTTATCGAATCATTTGCAGAAAAAGCCAAACCATTGTATGATTTGTTGAAGTACAATGAGGAAAATGTATTTGGTCCCTGGACAGAAATACAGCAAAAAAGCTTTTGAGATGTTGAAAAATGATTTGCAAACAGCTCCAGCTTTGGCTACTGTTGATAAGCAAGCACCATTTGCTTTGCAAGTGCATGCTTCAGAAACTGCAATCTCAGCTGTCTTGATTCAGAAACAGGGAGGAGTCTGGAGAAGTCTTGGATACTTCTCACGTCTGCTTACCCCAGTAGAGAAAGGTTTTGATGATTGTGTCAGACAACTTGTGGGAGTACATTATGCAGTAAAAGCAACAGAGCATATTGTAGGATTCAACAAAATTATTCTACAAACTCCACATAGCACTTTGAAGTTTCTTTTTGAGAAAAATGTTCCGGGAGTTTCCAACCAAAGATTTTCTCAATGGTTGTTGGCTCTATCACCTAAGCAAATACAGGTTGAACATAATGCCAAGTATGTCCTACCTCAGTTGATGGAATACAACGGGTTAGAACATGAATGTCTATGTGAAGTCCAAGAAACTTCCTCTCCTCTTTTCCGTAGAGAGGCAGAGAAAATTGATGAACCTGTATTTGTTGATGGTTCTAGATACTGTATGTCAGGTAATTATTACAGTGGATATTCAATTTGGTATCCAGAGCGTAATTATTCCATACAGCACAAATTGCCAGGACATTTTTCAGCTCAAAGGGCAGAACTTGAAGCAGTAAAAACTGTGTTGACATTAGACAAGGAAGAGAACAGAAGTCCATTAGTGATCTACAGTGACAGTTCATATGTTGTACGTTCCCTGACAGATTATTTACCAATTTTGGAAACGTAGAGGTTTTGTAGATGCATCTAACAAAGTCCTAGTGCACAAAGAGACACTTGAATCAATTTTTTAAGCTAGCAGAGGAAAATCCTATTGCCTATGCAATTGTAAAAATTCCATCTCATAGAAGGACAATGATGAGAGATGAGTGTAGGCAATAGAACAGCTGATCTCTTAGCAAAGGAAGCAGCTTTACACGGAGTACCAGTGATTCAGTCTGAACCAGTCTCAGTTAATGTTGTTAGGAAGACAGACACACAGATTCCCTCCTTTGCAGAAGAACAGAAAAGGGATCCATCTCTTTCTGCTTCTCAGGTTGATCCAAAATTTCCCTTTATATGTGAATATGGAATTTTGTATCATGACTTAAACGGGTTTCTGCGTCCTGTTATACCGCAGCATCTACAGGTAGAATTTACAAAGTACAATCACGAAAGCTTAGGTCACATAGGTAAACAAAGATTGCTTGAAATACTCAAGGAAAAATTTTACTGGGACAAAATGGAAGAAACAGTAGACAGTGTAGTTCAATCTTGTCTAATCTGTGCT
>CATNWA010005341.1:0-12695 GCA_951230385.1 Staurois parvus
TTTTTGTTAAATTTTTGTATCACTTTTGCTACAGTATTCTGACTGATAAGTAATGCTTTGCGGATCTTCTTGTAGCCTTCACCTTCCCTGCGTAAAGAAATTATTTTCTTTCTCAGGCCTTGTGACATTTCTATTCCATGTGGTGGCATTGCTGACAGCATGAAATGGGAAGGGGTTTTCATTGTTAGGTAATGCCCTTTTATAATCAACCATCTACTGGACACCTGTTTAATCAATAATTAGACTAACCTGTAGTTGAATTCTTGTTAATTAGGATTTTATTGTCTAAGATTTAGCTTTGCCCCTAGGACTTTCATTGGGGTGTATTCATTTTTGCAACATGGTTTTGATGAATTTGTTAGGAAAAATACTTTTTTCTGTGTGTGAATTAACATATCTTGTTTGTAATCAATGTTTCATATTTGTGGAGCATTTTGTGTAGTATAGTGTCCAATAGAAAATGTTCATTCTGAAAGGAAAGTAAAGGTTTTCTGACAAATCTGTTGGGGTTTACTCCTTTATGTTGAGCACTGTAGCTATTATGAACAAATCAGTAAAGATATGACAAACCATGAATTAAAGTTTGCCAAAAAGGTAGGAATAAGCAGACTGTACCTGGATTTTATTTGAGGCAGGTTCTCAATACACGAGTAAAGTTCAGGTGCCAAATCTGAAACCTATTAAAATAAATGGGATGTTAAACATTAAAATACATTTTCTAGGTTGCACGCTGCATCAAAGCATAGCATAGCTTTATTGGCAGCCTCCTCTAGCACTTATCTAAAGTACTTTTTGAACACAATGTATTTGTCACGTCCCGAATCCTATTATCATACTGTTCATCTGGACTTGTAATACATCTCACACTAAAAACTAGCTTTATGAAAGTTGTTTTTTAAGATGGGTTGGATGACAGTTGTCTGCAGACAAATAGTTATTCTTGTTTGTTGGCTTGAAGAATAGCTCAGGCAACCATCATGCTGATTTATCTTAAGATCAAGAGATTGTATCTGCTCACAACTGCTTGATGGTAAATGAGATTGTTGGAATATACAAATTCAGATATGAATGAGATTTCATTAATTTGTCCTGCATGCCTTGCAAATTAAAAATATAACATTTATATATCTCAGCCATTAGATGTACTGGCTGAGGTACAGAGGATGCATGTACAAAAAGTTTTCAGTTAGCCATAAATAAATTTTGTAGCTGGGTGCCATATTGGACCCACGACTGTCCCCTAGACCTGTAAGAAAAAATTGACCATTAGAACTAAAGCAGTTCTTTGTCAATACAATATGGAGCAAGTCCAATAAAAAGTTACATTTTTTCTTAAAAAACTTACAAAAGTTAAAAGAATGCCACAGACCACCCAATTGTGGGAATAATGTGGACAGGCTATTGCGTTCAAAGTACATAGTATGCACTTAATTGGTACTCTACTCACATACTGTTGGTGATTCAAGAAGTCCATGGTGTCCTGGAGACAGAATGGCATAACTAACTCTTTAGGTTGAAGAACCAAATCTAAAAGTTCTGCAAGCAATTTAAAAAGGTTAACTACATTTTCTGTGTGCTGGTTCTGTTTCCTTTTGTTGTATTTCCTAACAACATAGTGCCAAAGGAGGAGGAGGTTGAGCAGGTGGCTGTCAAAATACTTGAACAGTGGCTGCTTCTGATTGGATTTAGCAGTTGTTCAGCCTAAATGTTTCTCTGCTGTTGTTTACTTAGAGCCATCTGAGATACTGGGGAGCTCCCTGTCTGATCCCTTTGACAAGCTTACTTTGACACCTTAACAAAAACATTTGTTTGTACTGTTGGTGCAGTATATTGGTGAGAGGATGAACTGGACACCTTAGCTGCCATTGTTCTATATGCTGGGTGTCCAGTGCCCCCCTGTGACTTTCAGGAGGGGTAGACTCCCTCAAGGATTACCTGCCCTCAGTCTATCCATTATTATACATGTGCTTCTACTATGGAGGCTCTCAAAAATGTATAGAGTTAGGACTGCAGAACACTGGGATGCCATGAAGAGGCTCTGCAGGTTACACTTGTATTTGCAAATGTGTGAAAACTAAACCCATTTTTAATGTGAACTGTTAGACAGGACAATTTGGTTAGTTGCAGGCTGGTTGGAAAGTTGAGCTTGGAATTTTTCTTTGTTGTGATTTCTGTTTGAGCCTTTCCACTGCTATAGCACTGGCATCCAAGTCTGACCCCTGATTGTGACAGAATAATTTGTCTAAAACATAGAAGTCTCTATAGCAACTGCTGTGGCTCCATTCAGGCAGAAAATTGCAGAGCTACAAGAGTTTGGTGTTACCTACCAATAAAAACTGTGATGAAAGGGCAACAGGAGGAAATCCATGCTCTGCAGATACAGTTGAGGATTCTAACACAAGTATGCTTCTACCACTCAACTCAACTGCCATCATTACAGAGATTTCCCTAACCTGTATTTGCCTGTTTACTTAACCTGTATTTACTTTTGAGAAAAAGAAGGTAGTGTTTGTTATTAACCTTCTGACTGGGGAAGCTCTAGCTTTGGTCTCCTCCTATATAGAACAAGACAGCTCAATTCTGAATAATTTAGAGTCTTTTGTGACTGCAACTGTTGCACAACTGCCGAAGCAAAAGTTGCATGGTCTGTGGCAGTGTAGACGCTCTGTTGTGGAGTACACATCTGAATTCCGATGTTCGATCTCAGATACCACTTGCACCACAGCAGTGCTAAAGAGCAAGTTCTGCCAAGGGCTCTCTGAACAGGTAAAAAGGCAAGCTCTCCAGAGTAGAGACTCCTGATGATCTTGAGGCTTTCATCCAATTATGTATCTGAATTGATCAAAGACTTACAGAAAGGAGGAAGGAGAGATTGGGAATGTTTGGATATAATGTTGTCTTGCATTTCTGCTAGTCAGATCATTCAGAAGAATCCAAAAGCTTCTCTGGTTTCTAACACTCCTGAAACTATGCAGGTTTATGCTATTAAAAGATAAATTTCTGCTCAGAAGAAAGAGAGAAGATGTTCAAATAACTTATGTTTATGTTGTGGGGACTTTGAGCATTACAAAGGTTATTGTCCCATCAAAGTTAAAAAAACAATTGTTGCGAGTGATGTTTTAGTGCCTGAGTAAATAAATTCAATTACTCATTCTGTCTCACCAATAATTCAGGAAGCAGATAAAGTTAATTCTCTATTTCATTTTGTCATTGCTATTAAACATATCACTGAAGGCCATGAAATTCCTTACTCTGCTATGCTGGAGTGTAGGGCTTGGGGGGAACGTTTTGGAGATCGAATATTATTGTTTTTGCAAATTCTAACAGTTCCTCTTGAACTCCAATTTGAGGCTAAACACCATGAGACTATCAGCTTTCAGCTGGTTACCTGGCTCAGATTTCTTGTCTTCCTGGGTATTCCTTGGTTTTGCACCATAATCCATAATCCATCCATAAACTGGGGGCATGGATTATAAATTTTATGTCCCCACTTTGCAAGGAACCTTGTCAAAAAAGTTCTCTGTTGATCAAGGAATTGCAAGTTGATGGTAACTACTCAGACATATGAAGAGCTTCCTCCACAGTACTATGAGTTATGGGATGTTTGTGATAAAAAAGAATGCTGATAAATTACCCGTTTGTTGCCCATACAATTATCCCATTGAACTACTCGCAGGAGCAGCAGTTTCTTTTGGTTATATTTTTAATCTGAATTAAAGGTGCTCAGGGAGTGGCTTGATGAGAATTTAGAAAAGGCCTTTATCAGACACTTAACATCCCCTGCAGGAGCAGCCCTGTTCATTGTTGAAAAAAAAGCCTCCACCTTGTGTTCATGCATTTGATTACAGGGATAAAAGTTGTTACCTACTTCCTTTTATTCCTGAAATGTTTTTTACCAAACTAGATGTGTGGGAGGCATATAACCTTGTCTGCATTCATCAAGGAGAAGAATGAAATACTGATTTTATAACCAGATATGGACATTTAGAATCTTTGGTCACACCTTTTGACTTTTGAAATGCTCCTGTAACTTTTCGTCAGTGATGTCCTGCAGGATCTATTGGACCAGTTTGTTATTGTATACCAGGGTGATATCCCTATCTTTTCTGATAATCTAGAGGAGAATTGCAAGCATGTCTTCATTGTCTTTAAAAAATAAATGAAGAATCAACTTTAAATCAAATTGGAAATATATGAATTTGACCAAACCTAGATTCAGTTCTTGGGCTACGTCATTTCTCCTGAAGGAGTGAGCATGGATCCTAATAAGATCAAAGCAGTGGTGGATTGACCTACCCCTTGAAATGTTAAAGAAATACAACTATTTGTTGGATTTGCCAACTTCTAAAGAAAATTCATACAGAACTAATCTAAGGAAATAGCACCAATTATGCAGCTAACAAGAAAAGGAATGTCCTTTGTGTGGCCACCAGAGGCACAGGCTGTTTTTAGTAAACTAAATATTCTATTCACTTCTGCAACAATATTGGTACATCCAAATCCTGAACTACCTTTTATTGTGGAAGTTGATGCTTTAGATTCTGTTGTGAAAGCTATCCTTTCACACTGAAGAGGGGAAAGTGCAACTTCATTTTGCTTTTTTCTCTCGCTTACTATCTTCAGTGGAAAAGAATTATGACCTTGGGAGTAAGGAGGTGCTGGCAATTAAGGAAGCTTTTTCAGAATGGAGGTATCTGCTAAAAACGGGCTAATCAATTTGTAACTGTTCTCACTGAACAAAAAAATTTGGAATTCATTTCTTCTGCCAAGAGTGTCTTATAGACAAGCATGTTGGTCACTGTTCTTTTCCAGATTCAGTTTTAAAATCTTGTATTGACCTGAGTTAGGGAATTGTAAGGCTGATGCCATATCGTGGATGTTGTCTGGGCCTCTCCAAAAAGAAACTATAAGGACTCATGAACATTGGACATTTTTACAGCTGCTGTTTTGGGTGTCAGAATTTTTTTTCTAACTGCCTCTAAACTCCCCTGCATGTTAGCCTATGTGTCCTTGCACACATAGGCTTTTAGCAGCGTCTTCTGGCAGGAGAGTTTAATGGCAAAGAGAAAACCCTCTGCCACAGCATTCTGGAGCAGCAACGTTTTGGGAGAAAAAATGCTGACAGCTCCTAACCTCTACCAAACTCTCCTAAATTCTGCTAAATGTTGGCAACCAGCATTTAGCAGAGTTTTTTTTTTTTTAAGCAGAGGTCGCTGGCATCCTTAACAACCAATGAATAGCTGGTTGTTATGAAACGGCTGGGAAGCCGGTCACCATGTCCTTAAAAATGGATGAGTCATCAGCTGTCAGCAGGTTTCCTGCTGACAACTGAATGTAAGCAAAACAATTGCTGGCAGTTAAAAAATTCCGGAAAAAACAGCACTAGGGTCTCCCCCAATCCGAACCAGGTCCTTTGGGTCTTGTATGGATTTTTAGGGGAACCCCATGGCAATGTGGGATTCCCCCCCAAATCCATACCAGAGGTCAGACAATGCATGCTGAAGTGCACAGTTTTCTTAGGAGTCAGTACTAAAGGACCCCCACAAAACTGATTGAGTGGCCTTCGGGGGGGATTCACCACAATTTCCCCCCACCATAGAGAGCTTCATGGTATGGATTCCAGGGCTGATCCGGGACTGGAAGGGGGGGGTCCTTGAATTTTTTGTTTTTTCGAGGACAAATAAACAGCATCCCGGGGGGTGGGTGCCCCCAAAAAAAAAAAAAGGGGTGTTTATTGGTTTCGTCGCGTGCCAGGAGAACGTGGGAGTTGGGGGACTGGGTTGTGCCAAGTGGTTTATTGTGGTGAGGAGTTGATTCCAGTGTGGGGGTTTCTTTCTTAACTCGGTGGGTGTTTTGCTTGTCACCCTAAAAAAGTTCCAAAAAAACACGGGGGGGGGGGGGGGCGGCCCCCTTAAGACGGGGGGGGGTTTTATACCAAGACAATTTGGGGACAAAATTTTTTTTTTTTTGTTTTTCGGCTGTTTTTTTTATTATTTTTTTCTGGAGTTTTGAGTTGCGGGTGGGCAATGCCCCTCCAGTCGCACATATGGGCTGCCACTGTCCCTGCATTTTAAGAGGGTGATGGTCCAGTAAAGGCGTTTTGTGTCGATTTGTGGGTGGAGGAACTTGACTGAGCCTAAACTTTGTGGGGGGTTTTTATTTTGATTAAATTGGAATATATATTATATTGCAAAACAAAAAAAAAAACCCTTTCTTGTAGGTATGGTAACACGCTCTCTCAAATACCTCTCTGAGTCCCGGCCCCATGAGCACTCCTTGCTCCGGGCCCCCCCCTTTTTGATCCCTTTTGGGTGGTCCATTATGGACCCCAAAACTCTGGTCGGAACCACCTCTGCCATTGGGGCCCCCAAAAACCCCCGGAGTGGACCCCCCCCCCTTTTACCCCCTCACAGATGCCTCATCGAGGTAAACATATCGTCCATCCATACTTTGCCGTCATACTGCAATATCCCCCCTTCGCTCAAGCCCCTGGGGCTGCAACGCCCAACAGGCAATGGCCCGGGAAAGGGCTCAAATTACTTTGTAGTTTCCCCCTCTGTTTCCACTGTAATTTGAACACTTGTAGGTGAGAAACCCCTTGAAATCTTTTTTCTCCTTATTATCACACACCCATTTGACCCCGGGGCATGATCAAAACCCAACTTGAACGGTCTTCCTAAAGGTAATATTTCAGGGCCCCCAAAGGGCCCATTTGAGGCCAAAATTCCTTCTCCACAATGGCATAGTTTCTCTCATTTTGTTGAGTTTTTATTTTAGGTGCCCACGGTGCTCCTCCCCTTTCTGATTTGGGACGGGACAGCACCTGTCCCACATCAAGGCATCAGTCTGTACCAAAACCCTTTTTGTGAAATCTGGGGTCCAACACGGTTACACAGAAGCTTTTTTCAGCCTTTGAAATGCGGTCTCCGCTTCGGGTTTCCCATTTGCCCATGACCCCCCCTCCCTTTTTTGTCAGATCTTCAGGGGGGCCCGCAATGGTGGCAAAATTTGGGGAAATAAACCGCCTGAGTACCCCGTGTTTCCAAAGAAATCCCCCAGATTTGCTTTTTTTTTACGGTTGGGGGCCATTTTTGAATTCCCTCGTTTTTTATTATCTGGGGCCTAATGAGCCCTCGCCCAAAATAATGTAGCCAAAATATTTGGCCCCCTCCAACCTAGGCACACTTTTTGGGGTTGGCGGAAAGCCCATTTCCCCCTCAGGAATCTACTACTGCTTGCAGCGGGAAAATAGACCCCGTCTGGATGTGGGAACTGTCCAAAAGGCAGCTCATATTGGCGATGCGTTTTCCCCTTTTTGGAAGTGGGGCACTGTAAACCAAACGGCACCCCGTTTTATACTGAAAGGCCCCCCGGGGGTAGAGAAGCCGTCTTTTTTTTTGCAGTTTTCCTTAAAGGAACTGCAATACCCTTTGGGTTTAAATTTAAAGGTGTTATGTACCACCTTTCCCAAAATGTCAATGGCTCATCCACCCGAGGCATCGGGAAACGTAAAACTTGACACACTGTTCATTTTCCCTGAAATCATTAAAAACGAATTGTTCCACGGGTTTTTGGGGCCAACACAGGGAACCGACCACTCACTGTAGATTCCTCAATAAACCCCCAACTCAAATGTCCTTTATTTTCCTTTGCCACTGTTTCCCCCCTGGCCTCGGGTTTTATAGGGCTTGACATTATGCGGCCCCCGGGGCTGGGTAACTATGTCATGCTGTATACCGTCGTCAGCCCGGTAGGGGAGAGAAAAATCCCCCTTTTTTCCTCACAAACTCCTTAACATCTTTTTGGGGCTACTGACAAGGTTTGTTATGGGTACCTGAGGGGCCATGGACCAGCCCCTTTTGGGGGCTTGGTACTGCCAAAAAACTTTTCCCTTCTTTCCAAGGTTTTAAGAGATTAACTGAAGATTTTTGGGGTTTTCCCTTTTTTTCCCGGGTGGTAACTTTAAAAATTTATTTCCCCCACTTTTCCCAATTTAAAAGGGGCCCCTTCCCACTTTGCGGGAAATTTTTACTTCCACGGTGGGGACAGCACCAGCCCTATCCCCAGGGTTGAAGGTAGGGATCCTGGCACCCCGGTTATAAACCCTTTCTGGCCCTCCTGGCTTGTCCAGTGTTCCCGAACAAGTGGCATAAAGCGCGATTCACCCTGCATCTGGAGATATGTCGATGACACTTCTATGGCTGGACTCGTTCCCGGGTTTCTTTTGCAACATTAGCAACCCCCGGGGGTGTCTACCATACAGTAATTAAAAGGTGAATATCCTGTAATGCTGAGGTATTCCCCGTATAGCAAAAGAGATTGGTAGAAAAAAACCCCAATTTTCCCATCTTTGTCCACCCCTTTTTTAACATATCTTAAGGGTTTTGTTAAATTTTCCAAAACCCCCATGGGTTTGGGGTGGTAGACCGGGGTCGGAAAAGGAATTTTGAACAATTTGCAAAACTCTTTCATAACTCTAGAATAATGGCGTCCCTGATCTGTTTAAAACCCCCTTTGGAATACCTACACAACTAAACACCTGGGGCAAGCCCTTTTGGGGATATTTTTTTGCTGGGTATTACGCAAGGGATGGTTCAGGGTACCCGGGGGCATAGCAAATTCACCATATTGCTATGGCCCCGGGGAACTTTACTCTGGAACCCCCAATCCCCACCTTTTAAAAAGGTACTTCAATTATGGGTAAGGGCTGCGAAAATGGGTGAGGGGCAGAATATTTACATTCCGGGATGCCACAATCGCTTGACGTCCCAGAAACCGGCCAAAAGAATTCTGGGTTATTCTCTCCTTTTTTTTCTCTACCCCCAGGTGTCCCCCCATTATATGCCCAGGGGGAAAAACCGTACCATCCCCGGGGAAAGGGTTTTTGGGGCCATAACTGTTCTACCCCTCCTCCCCTTGCTTTACCACTTGAACACAAGTTATTGTTTAAGCGCCATGTAGGGAAAAAAAAACCCTACATCATTTTCAACTGGGTTTCCCCCTCAACCCCTTTTAATATTTTCTCTGGTCTATTAAGAGTGGGAAACTTTCAGCTGTTCTGACAAAATCCTCCTTTCGACCCCTAGGGCAGGTACGACATTCTGTCCCCTCCCCTAGAACCCAGATAATTTCTGTTCCGTTCTTCAATGTTGGGGTTTGGGTCCAACTCCTTGCCCCCAGCCATTACAGAGAAAGGGAAAAGGGGCTAAACCTTCCTTGGCACACCAACATTTCCCCCTTCCCCCTTGCTCAAAAAGGGGTCAGGAGTGAGTTGAGGGTTTTCAGTGTTTCCCAGCGGGGGACTCGTCCCCCTGACTCCCCCCCTTATCCCATAACTTCCAGAAATGGGGAAAAAACTCTCCCCCAATAGGCTTCGAAGCAGAAAGGGCACCCCCCCCACTGATTTTGGGGACAGGCCCCGGGGTACAATCTCCAAAGCGTCTGGGAATTACGTGTTCACCATGAAAACAAATAACCCCCAAACGTGCTAGGGTGTAAGCTTTCAGGGGTTACCAAATCCTTTTAACCAAGGGCACAACAACTCAGTCTGAGAGCAGTTACCCCGGCTTTTCACAATTGCAATCACAAAAATTTGTTTTTCCATGGTTTTTTTGACATGTGCAGTAATACCACCTGTGCAAAAAGAGACATGGTTTCCCACATAAGCATTTTCAATTGCAAAGGTTTCATCATTTAAAGGGGCAGTTTGCAGCAAAAATGACCCAACGATGACACTGATAACATTTATAGTTTATACCCAACCCTCAAACGGCTTTTTGGGGGCCCTTTCCCGACCTATTTGGCCCGTCCTGGTCCTAATACAGTTCCATTATTGAACAATGTCTTATATTTTTTTTCTGAGCCTTTGGCCCCCTGGAACAGTCTTTCCGGGTTTCCGGATAGTTTTCCACCCCTGTGACATTGGGGTAGCCCCGGTAATGAAAAAAGTCCCCAGCGGTGCAAACTCTCCACCAGGTCCACCACCGTTTGCAGATTGGGTCCCAGGCCAACCCACTTCCCCAAAGTGGCGGGGGGGACGTAAATATTTGGGATGACCCCACCCCGCCCCCACAATTGAGGGCCGACAATCCCCGCCTGGAGACTTTTTGGAGAGATGTATCAAATCGAAACATCTGAGTCTGGGGGGTTTGTCAGCCCCGTTTAAAGCCATGATGCACCCGCTGAGCCCGGGCTGCAATGGTGACACCCCGGTGTGCAAGGACCCCGCCTTTAGTTTTTTCATAGTTGGGCATCCCGGTTCCGGTCATAATAGGCTTTTTTTGGGGTTCACCCCCAAAAAAGGTGCAAGCAGTCCTGCCCTTCTTTTTTTCCTCCTTCCCGAACAGAAAACCCTTTCAAAAAGTTGTGAGGTAGGCCTCCACATCATCCCAGGTGTCATTTCTGCAAAACATGCTGGCCCGTGCCATTTTCTGTCCTGGCAGGGATCTGCGATTCCTTCTTTAATTCTAATAGGTGTTGGGGCCCCCTGTTTAAGGACTCTCGGTCTGCTTCTTGGGCCCCCGAAAATGGCGATTTGCTCCCTTGTGCGCATTTTGGGCCCGCACAGGTTTATTTTTTCCTCCATCTTCCCCCCCCCCCCCTTGCTCAGGGGGTTTCCCGCTCCCCCAACCCTATGTGGGGGTTAGCTGGGGGGGGACTCCTTTCCCCGGGAAAAAGGGAGAGACAGCAGGCTTTTTCAAAAAACTATGGTTTTCGTTTTATTAAAAGGTTTGCAGAAAATATCAAAAATAAACCCTTGCCATCCAGGCATAAACTAAACAGAAGACGTTTCCTCTCTCAGAGGTGAAGGCTTCTCCCTGTCACACAAAAAAAAAGCAAAACCTTTTCTTGTAGGTATAGAGTACACACAGCTCTCTCAGAATACCTTCTCTGAGTCCCGGGGCCACGAGCTACTCTTTGCTCCAGCCCTGCCCTTTTTTGTATCACCTGTTGGTGGTCATTAGGGGACCCCAAACTCTGGTCCGGAACCACCTCTGCCATTGTGGCCCCGAAAACCCAGAGGGGAAACTCCACCTTACACCTCACAGTATGACCTCATGTGAGGTGACACATATCGTCCATCCATCACTTTGCCGTTCAAAACTGTCACAATATATATATATATATACCACACAGTGTATATATACACACACAGTATATAATGTTTTAAGCAGGAAATTAGGAATGCTTTCAGAAATAGAAGTGGTAATAGTTTATTTTTATCAATTACCAGAATGAAAGCAAACGAACAGAAGAGAAAATCCAAATCAAATCAATATTTGGTGCGGCCACCCTTTGCTTTTAAACCAGAATTAATTTGTCTAGGTAATTTTGCACACGGGTTTTTCGGAGGAAACTGAGAATTTTAGGTTGTGTTAAACTTTTTGGGAGAATTTTAACCACGGATTTTTCTGGGAATGTGGCCTGCCTCATATCCTTCTGTCTCTTCATGTAATATATATAAATATAATATATATAATAAATATTTATATATATATAGAGAGAGAGAGAGAGATAGAGAAGAGAGAGACTACCAAACATTGATTGGTTATGGACTCAACCAGAATGGGGGGATTAGTATAAAATGGCATAATACAAAGGTAATAATTAAAAAAGGAAGGAAAGGTGACAGTGGCGCACAAACACTTCTTTATGACACAGACAAAATTGAAAGTTAAAAACAAAACACAAAAGATCATCCCACACTCCACAGGTCCCATGTTTAAAAACCCCCTAAGGGATACCCAACTAGTAATAGTTGGTTATTAAGGATAACCCCCTCATGAGCTGCAACATGTATTCCATACAGAAAAATATGCAAGTCACTATGACAAAGAAAATATGCTCCTATGCCCAAAATTGATTTGCCGAGAGCACGAAGATAAGACCAGCACTGGACCACCCATGCACATATGGTGACCAGTGTAATTCATACCACACTTCCCTCATACACTAAATAGACACCCCGCTGAAAGGTGAATATAAACATGAACCCGGGGAGGAATGATGGACCAAACAAATCTCCCCCTGCACTAAAAGGTATGAAGTTGTAACAGCATCCAGTCCCCAATAGGGAACCACATGTAGCCCAGAGGAGGATGTTTAATATTCATAAGAGGTATGTGAAGGCCCCTAGCTCCCTCAGGCACCAAACAGTACGGCACCATTCAGGGGGGATCTTAACAGGGCCACCATAACCTCCCTCATACATGGAAATAGTACAGGCATTCCTGGTCCAGGACTCAGCTGGAGGATTTCCTGATATATATTTTTAGATATTCCTGAAGTAAGTATGCTCCAAATGTGATTGGATGTAGAGTGCACTCCTTTGGGGGGTGTAAAATTCAGCTGACACCTGCAGAATAATAGACAAATGAACAGTTCCCTTTAATTGTGGGTGAACAAGCCAGCATTGAAAGCTCCTTTTATCAGAGGTAATTGGATTACAGCGTAAATGCGCAGTGACTTGTCACGTGCAGAATGAGTAGTATTTAGAGTGTTATATAGAAGAGACAATGCCCCTTTAAGGTGTAGACATGGACATGGACATATCTATAACCTGCAGACTCAACAGATTGAAACAGTGGACAAAAATGCAGTCTCTTAGGTGTAAGGGAAACATGCCAGCATGGAAACTGCTTACATCAGAAGTATTTGGATTGCAGTGTAGTGTAGCAGTGGCTTGTCAAATGGTG
>CATNWA010005342.1:0-11947 GCA_951230385.1 Staurois parvus
ATACAAATACATACAATGTTGCAGTCTCTATACTTTTTAATGTCAAATATAATAGCGGAGCTCTCTGCAGGGACAGAAGGAATGTTTCAGCTGTCATCGGTGTTTCCCACTGACAGCTGAATTTTAAATTATTACCGTGAATTAAATAAATAATAAAAAAAAACTGCGTGGGGTCCCCCCTCTCATCCATACCAAGCCCTTCAGGTCTGGTATGGGTATTAAGGGGGAACTCCACGCTGAAATTTAAAAAAAAAAAAACAGCGTGGGTCCCCCTCAATATCCATACCAGACCCTTATCCGAGCATGCAGCCTGGCAGGTCAGGAAAGGGGGGGGACGAGCGAGCGCCCCCCCTCCTGAACCATACCAGGCCGCATGCCCTCAACATGGGGGGGTGCTTTGGGGCAGGGGGGGCTCCCCCCCCAAAGCACCTTGTCCCCATGTCGATGGGGACAAGGGCCTCTTCCCCACAACCCTGGCCGGTGGTTGTGGGGGTCTGCGGGCGGAGGGCTTATCTGAATCTGGAAGCCCCCTTTAACAAGCTGGCCCCCAGATCCCGCCCCCCCCCATGTGAATGAGTCTGCGGTACATGGTTCCGCGACTCATTCACAAAAAAAACAAAGTGTGGTGTAAAAAAAACACAGTACAGGGTCTTTGACAAGTCCTTTATTAAAACAATGTCCCCCGAAGTAGATCCAACATCAATCACGGCGGCGGCGATCCGAAAAAAGAAAAGAAAAAAAAGGTTCCGCTCCCGTCGGAGGCCTCCAGCCTTGTGAAGAAAAGGCTAGCTGACAGTTTTTAAATAGGCTAGGGGCGGGGCCAGCCGGGGACATCATCCCCGCCCCTTACCTATTTAGGAATTGTCAGCCTGTCTCTCCACTGAGGCTAACTTAGCTGAATGCAGGAGACAGTCTGACAGTTCTTATATAGCTATGGGGCGGGGCCAGCCGGGGACATCATCCGAGTGACCCCGCCCCATGTCACATGCTTGCTGGTATGGTTCAGGAGGGGGGGGGCGCTCGCTCGTCTCCCCCCCCTTTCCTGACCTGCCGGGCTGCATGCTCGGATAAGGGTCTGGTATGGATATTGAGGGGGACCCA
The DNA here is from genome assembly GCA_951230385.1 of Staurois parvus. NCBI lineage: Eukaryota > Metazoa > Chordata > Amphibia > Anura > Ranidae > Staurois > Staurois parvus. Next base: position 1,102 of record CATNWA010005342.1, read on the forward strand.
CGCTGTTTTTTTTTTTTAAATTTCAGCGTGGAGTTCCCCCTTAATATCCATACCAGACCTGAAGGGCTTGGTATGGATGAGAGGGGGGACCCACGCTGTTTTTTTTTTTTTTTTTTTTTTGGTTTATTGCGGACCTTTATTTTTACATTCAGCTGTCAAAATAAATATTATCTAGACCTTTGAAATAAGTAAAATCATTACAGAAATAACTATAAAGGATAAGAAACAAAAATAGAATCAATAGAACTAAGGAAATCAAATTAGAATACATAAAGATAAGCTTAGTGCTGTTTAATAAACACAGTAGACGCGACCGAGTGCCGGCTGTCAGAGGAATCCAGACTGAGATTTACTATTGGGCAGTGGCTAAAAAGCAAGCACCTGCAGAGGACGTCTAAAATGTGTTCTGCACATGCTCAGTTATATCGGCCAAAGACACTGCACGGGCGTCTAGATTTTCACTGTGTCGATTTCCTTTAAAAAAACGATTTTTAACACATTCTTAATTTTTTTGGAAATAGCAGATATTGTTTAAAGTGAAGTCCTGATATTTGGCAAAGCAAATTTCTAAGTGAACATGTCTCTGCAGTGATTTTTCGTGGTGTTAGATGTGCTTCTTAGCAAGTCTGCTTTGTGAGTCTGATTCCGGGCGTGTGTCTTGTTGTAAATTCAATTGGGCATCTGCTTATGGGCACTGCTCAATAGTAAATCTCGTTGCGGGGTAAAAGTATACGGTCGCTCATAAAAATTGGACGGTCGCCCACACAAATATGCGCCCACGCCCAATAGTAAATCAGGGCCTTTAGGTCAACCCAGTAGTGTTACCAGAGTTTCATCTATACAGGTTATAGACAGTATTCCTACATTACCTGTTGACTCTAGCTGGTATTTCAGTTCAGAATGTTTTGCTGAAGACTATAGAAGTTGGTAGAAGTGATTATATTTATTGATCCACTGTTTACTATTTGGGACACTATACCAAAGTTAATTACCAAAACCAGAATAATTATATGTTACTTTTCTGTTGGTTCAAGTAAGGAAAAATGTAATTGCATTTGTACTGCAGATATTGTAGGTCAGGCAGTAACAGTTTTAGGTGAGGGAACTAGATGTTACAAAGAGACAGAGTCGGTCGATAAAAGTACAGAGCAGTAGATGGCAACGTTATGCTGCATTGTTGATGTACAATGGGTATTCCGCCATTATGATATAAAAAGGTATAAAAGTAATAAAATGTTCCCTAGTTTCTCATCACCTTTGTCTAAACTTAGTAACCTATACAAATATGTATAGAAAGGGGTTTTACTAAATAGTTGGTTACACGCAACTATATCTTGCCAGGTACTATAGCGCTGTGGACCTGGTGGGAAGCTGTGATGTAATAGGGAGTAGATGTCACAGGGAGGATGTTTCCTCAAGTAACTTGGTTACTACTTACCATTGGCTTCCTATGGTTACTGCTAGACAAGTAAAAGAATGTTTTCTTAAAAAAAATTCTGCGTATGTCAGGGACGACATAACAATTTGTGGGGGAGAGTGTAAGAGGTGTAGAAAATAGGCGGCCCCATAAAATTTAAATCCAAAGCCTAATACCTAATATAACAGTAATCTATATTTGTCAATAGAAGATACTAGTGATTGCATTTTTATTGTACCATCACAAGAGGGCAGAAGTACTTCCTGTGATAATAGGAAGACACAGAAGTGGGAACTGAAAATCTAGCACTTTGTTTCCTACAGGACAGTGATTACAGTGAACATATCCAGTCACATGTAATTAAGGGTTTTCTGTAAGGTAAGCAGGAGGCTGTTTAACATGATAAATAGGACAAAATGACTTAACATGTGCCCTGGTGGTTAGTAAATGTTGCTGTTACTATTATGCAATCAGATTACTTGTAGCATAAATGTGAATATTGCAGCTATGTGATTTGGCACTAAGATACAGGGAATGTGATTTCTCTATTGTAATACGCTATTATGCAGAATAGGTCACTAGCATATCTGTAGAGGTCTAGCTATTCAGTATTGCAATTAAAGATGTTTATTAATGTATATGAAAATACTTATTAATGTACAGTTGCAAGAAAAAGTATGTGAACCCCTTGGGATTACGTGGAGTTTTGCATGAATTGGGCATAAAATGTGCTCTGAACTTCATCTAAGTCACAACAATAGAAGAACACAGTCTGCTGAACATAATACTACACAAACATTAGATGTTGCCATGGTTTAATTGCACATAACATGTAAACATTCACAGTGCAGGGAGGAAAAAGTATGTGAACCTTTGGACTTAATAACTGGTTGACCCTCCTTTGGCAGCAATAACCTCAACCAAACGTTTCCTGTAGTTGCAGATCAGACCTGCACAACGTTATGGAGTAATTTTGGACCAGTCCTCTTCACAAAACTGTTTCAGTGTAGCAATATTCTTGGGATGTCTGGTGTGAATCGCTCTCTTAAGGTCATGCCACAGCATTTCAATGGGGTTGAGGTCAGGACTCTGACTGGGCCACTCCAGAAGGCGTATTCTGTGCTGTTGCAGCCATTGTTTTGTTGAATTACTTGTATGCTTTGGGTCATTGTCCTGTTGCATCACCCATCCTCTGCGGAGCTTCAGTTGGCGGACAGATGGTCGTACGTTTTCCTTGCAAAATGTCTTGATAAACTCTGGAATTAATTTTCCCATCAATGACAACAATCCGTCCAGGCCCTGAGGCAGCAAAGCAGCCCCAAACCATGATGCTCCCTCCGCCATGTTTTACAGTGGGGATGAGGTTTTGATGTTGGTGTGCTGTGCCTTTTTTTCTCACACACATAGTGTTATGTGTTCTTCCCAAACAACTCAATCTTGGTTTCATCTGTCCACAGTATATTTTGCCAGTAGTGCTGTGGAACATCCAGGTGCTCTTTTGCAAACTTCAAACGTGCTGCAATATTCTTTTTGGACAGCAATGGCTTCCTCCGTGGTTTCCTCCCATGTACTCCATTCTTGTTTAATGTTTTCCTTATTCTAGATGTGTCAACAAAAATGTTAGCATGTGCCAGAGATTTCTGTAGGTCTTTAGCTGACACTCTGGGATTCTTCTTTACCTCATGCAGAATTCTGCGCTGTGCTCTTGCAGTCATTTTTACAGGACGACCCTGCCTAAGGAGAGTAGCAACAGTGCTAAACTTTCTCCATTTGTAGACAGTCTGTCTTACTGTGGACACATGAACATCAAGGCTTTTGGAGATACTTTTGTAACCCTTTCAGCTTCATGCAAGTCAACAATTCTTGATCGTAGGTCTTCTGAGAGCTCTTTTCTGCGAGGCACGGTTCACATCAGACAGTGCTTCTTGAAACCAGTAAACCCAAAACAGGTGTGTGTTTTTTAAGGGCAGGACAGCTGTCAGCAACACATCCAATATCATCACACTGATTGGAGTCAAGGTTGGCTCACTCCTGGCTCCAATTAGCTCTGGGAGAAGTCATTAAGCTAGGGCCTCACATGCTTTTTCGTCCCTGCACTGTGAATGTTTACATGTTATGTGCAATTAAACCATGGCAACATCTAATGTTTGTGTAGTATTATGTTCAGCAGACTGTGTTCTTCTATTGTTGTGACTTAGATGACATTCAGAGCACATTTTATGCCCAATTCATGCAAAACTCCACGTAATCCCAAGGGGTTCACATACTTTTTCTTGCAACTGTATATGGAAATATTTAGTAATGTATAGAGGACAGTGATTACAGTGAACATATCCAGTCACATGTAATTAAGAGTTTTCTGTGTTTGTTACAGCTATTCCTAATAAAGCACTTCTGGTTTCACCCGACCCATCCTTCGCACAGTTGAATTATTTACCGTATGTGCAACGATAACAATCAACACAATCATAATTATACATTCAATACCATACTAATGTATTCTAAACAAATATTATTATTACTCTGCATCAACAAATAATAATGAATAAACAATAAAATATAAATAAATAATGAAAAATAAATAAATAATAAAATAACATAATAATAAATAAAAGTTAAAATTAAAAAACTTAAACATCACTAATAAAACAATTTAAATCCAGTTCTACATTCAATCCCTTAGGAGTCAAAGTGTCAGGAATGGAGATTTTTATTGAAATGTATTAATGGCATACATATCCTGCAATCAGCATTTTCATATAAAAGTAAAAAACCATAAATAAATAAACAAAACATAACTTATATACTCCGACTAAAAAGTCCAGAAACTCCTGGGGAGAAGAAACATGAAGAAAATAAACTGAAGTCCAGCCTTTACGGCTCTTAACTCAAATGTCCACTTCCTGAAAGGAAAAAACCTTAAACAATTACATATACTGTATGTATTGGCTTATGTGGACTCTGGGGCAGCTGGAAATTTCATCGAACAATCCTTGGCCGCTGAATTGGGCATTCCTCTTGTTCCTTTGATGACACCCCTATCAGTACCTGCAGTTGATGGCTCTATCTTGGCCTTAGGACCTCTACGATTTCGAACTAACAGCATAACTATGCATGTGGGCGTTCTTCATCGTGAGGAAATCTCCTTCCTGGTCCTTCCGAAGTCTTCAAGTCCCATCATTCTGGGACTCCCATGGTTGCAAAAGCATTCACCCTATCTTGACTGGAACTCTGGCCAAGTATTGTCATGGGGGTCACAATGCCATCAGACTTGTCTCCCTAAAGTGTGTCCTTCTAGGTCTGTACCCATGGCTGAGGTCATCACCTCAGGCCTTCCAAGAAGATGTCTTTTGCAAGAAAGCTGCTGACTTTTTGCTGCCTCACCGTCCCTATGATTGTGCTATTGACTTTCAACCTGGGTCTCCTCCACCACGAGGTAAAGTTTACCCTCTATCCATTCCTGAGACTCAAGCCATGTCTGAATACGTCCAGGAGAATCTGCAGAAAGGATTTATCCATAAATCCAATTCTCCTGTTGGGGCTGGCTTCTTCTTTGTGTGGGGAAAAAAGATGGTACGCTACAACCCTGCATTGATTAGAGAGGCCTCAATGCTATCACCTCAAGAATTGGTACCCTTTACCTCTGATTTCGGAACTCTTTGACAGACTCCAGGATGCTCGAATTTTCACTAAGCTAGATCTCCATGGAGCATATAATTTGGTTAGGATCCGTGAGGGTGATGAGTGTAAGACATCTTTCAATACCAGAGACGGGCATTATGAATATCTAGTGATGCCCTTCGGCTTGAGTAACACTCCAGCCATTTTTCAGAACTTCGTTAATTACCTTTTTTCTGATCTTCTGTATGTTTGTGTCATTGTGTATCTGGATAACATACTCATTTTTTTTCTCCAGACTTAGGAACTCATCGTCAGCACTTGAGTACTGTTCTCCTACATCTTTGGGACCACCTCTTGTATGCAAAATTGGAGAAGTGTCTCTTCGAACAAACCCAGGTTCCTTTTCTAGGCTTTCAAAAAAAGGGGGATTTGTGAAAAGAAATTCACAGAGAAAGCGGCTACATTATGAACAGAACGTGACACTCAGAAAAAATTTTTTTCCAAAAATTATGCTTTATTACACATATATAAATATGACATATGGGCGTTCGCCCTGTTTTACCATCACCTCAGTATGAGACAATACACACAGACCTAAAACCATATAAAATGACATCAAGACCGGTCTAAATGTATGTGCAACAGAAAAAAATGACTGCAAGAGTCTAATGTCCCTGAAGATGGCTTCATATGCCATGGACATATCCCCGGTCATGCGCATTTTAGGTGGAACGCACGCTGACCCATAAGGAGGAAGCCATCTTCATATGCCATGAGGCAAGTGTGAGCAGCACAAGCGCCAAGAAGGGGCTGGAACCCGCGGTATATCGGCGGATGTCAGCGGTGGTTCCTAGGCCTCTGTGGCCGTGTATGGCAGTACCCATGAAGGACATCTTTTTCATTCCTAATACCCACAGCACAGGTGGTGAGTGGACTGTTACAGGACATTAGATATATGGTCCTCTGTGATCTATATGACCTATATATCTTATTGAGTGTATACTCTGTCAGTGACTTCCCACATATCATTTATCTCACTACAGGATGGGGACATCATGGTGCTTTGTATAGGATACAGGATATACCATATATATCTCAACGGGCAGAAGATCTTTTGGGATATGTCCTGTTTTCCCTACGAAAGGTGGTATGTAGTCCACATATAGTGGTGAAGATACCATTTCTAGCAGAGTGCTGCTTTTTGCATCTTTTCTTCCACCCTGGGAATAAATGGGGCATTATTTCATTCAAGAGCTCTAGGATACAGCTGTTTATATTACAGATGAATGGGCCCCAACCACTTGTGCCGGCACAGGAATGAATTGCATCATATATTTGACATTTATGTCTCCCTCCATACAGGCCTGAGGCTTGTTGTTCTCTTCTTGACGCCTATTGTGCTTGCTGCATTGTATATATGTGATATTTTTCCATAGTACAATTTTTGGATTCCCTGATTGGGATTCACCATAATGGTATTGTTCTACATATAATAATTAACATTATGGTATGCCTATGGTATAATTTTTGGATACACCTCTTTTGGGAAGTGTTCACCTATGTGTTTGTGCTACAGGGACATTAGACTCTTGCAGTCATTTTTTCTGTTGCACATACATTTAGACCGGTCTTGATGTCATTTTTATATGGTTTTAGGTCTGTGTGTATTGTCTCATACTGAGGTGATGGTAAACCAGGGCGAACGCCCATATGTCATATTTATATATGTGTAATAAAGCATAATTTTTGGAAAAAAATTTTTTCTGAGTGTCACGTTCTGTTCATAATGTAGCCGCTTTCTCTGTGAATTTCTTTTCACAAATCCCCCTTTTTTTGAATGCCTCTTTTGGCTACTGAATGGAGACCAAATATTGGGTGACATGATAAATCATTTTACAACCTCCTAATAACTATCTTTTATACATCCTTTTCTAGGCTACATAGTCACAGATAAAGGGCTGCTTATGGATCCTGCCAAACTCCAAGCCATCTCCAACTGGCCTCAGCTCTCTGGGTTGAAAGCCACACAGCGCTTCTTGGGATTCACTAACTTCTATCGCCAGTTCATTCCTTACTATTCTTCGCTGGTGGCCCCAATCACTTCTTTGACTCGAAAGGGTTCCAATGCCAGAACCTGGCCTTCTGAAGCAGTCGACGCATTCCACAGACTAAAATCCGCCTTTCTCTCTGCATCAATTCTCGTACGTCCGGACATTTTTCAGCCTTTATTCTTGAAGGGAGATGCTTCATCTTTGAGAGTGGGGGCTGTCCTGGTCCAAATGCATGATGATAAGCTCCATCCTTGTGCCTTCTTCTCTAAAAATTTTTCGGATGCTGAAAAGATCACACTATCGGTGATCGGGAATTGCTGGCGATAAAGCTGGCACTGCAGGAATGACGACATCTGCTGGAGGAATCTCCACATCGCATTCTGATTTATACGGATCATAAGAACCTCCAGTATCTCCAGTCCTCCCGGCGTTGGAATCCCAGACAAGCATGATGGGCTCTCTTCTTTGCCAGATTTAATTTTGACATTTCTTTCGGCCCTGTTCCAAAAATGCCCGTGTGGATGCCTTGTCTAGATCATTTGACAGTGCTGACTCTTGGGGGTTTATTTACTAAAGCTGGAGAGTCCAAAATCAGACTCCCTTCTGCATAGAAACCAATCAGCTTCTAACCTCAGCTTGTTCAATGAAGCTTTGGCAATGAAACCTGGAAGCTGATTGGTTTCTATGCAGAAGGGAGTCTGATTTTGGACTCTCCAGCTTTAGTAAATAAACCCCTGAGTGTCATATTGAACCAGAGCCTATCATTTCTGCCAATCGGATCCTAGCGACCACTCATCTTCAGCCTAAACACATCCCACCCGGAAAGACCTTTGTGGTTCCCGCCCTTCCTCCCAAGTTATTCAAATGGGCACATGACTCTAAACTTTCTGGACATCCTGGGGTACAACGCACCTGTGCCTTCCTGCAGCTTCATTACTGGTGGCCCTCACTGCGCAAGGATGTTGAAGAATATATCTAGGCCTGCTCCATTTGTGTGCAATCTAAGTCCTCCACGTCTGCTCCAGCAGGTCTCCTTTTACCTCTACCGGTTTCAGATGAACCCTGGCGTTGCATTTCTATGGACTTTATCTCCGGACTACCCCCTTCTGCTGGTTCCACTGTTATCTGGGTGGTTGTGGAAAGGTTTTCTAAAATATGCCACCTAACTCCACTTCCGGGACTTCCTTCGGTCGTCAAGTTGGCCTCCAACTTCATTAAGGAAATCTTTTGTCTTCACATTATGCCTTCACACATCGTTTCTGATAGAGGTGTTAAATTTACAGCTCCTTCTGGAGAGGGCTCTAGCCACGTCCTTTGGAGTCGAGTTGGACTTCTCTTCAGCCTTTCATCCGCAGTCTAATGGCCAAACCAAAAGGGTCAACCAGAACGTATAACGCTATATTCGTGCCTTCATTTAAGCCCATCAGGATGATTGGGTAGACCTTCTACCATGGGCAGAGTTTGCCCTTAATAACCATGCCAGTGCCAGTACTGGTGAGTCCCCCTTTTTCACGGTGTATGGTCATCATCCTTCGGTGCCATTTCCTGTTCCTATCTCCCCTACGGTACCCACGGCTGCAGATAAAACAACGATCATTCAATTCCATCTGGGCAGAGGTTTCCAAGAATTTACATCTGGCAGCTTCCAAGTACAAAACGGCTGCAGATCGCCATCGCCGCGTGAGTCCCAAATTTCTCCCTGGTGACAAGGCTTGGCGCTCTACCAAGAATATCCATCTACGAGTACCCTCTATGAAATTTGCTCCCCGTTTCATTGGTCCGTTTACCATCCTCCGCCAGGTCAATCCTGTTTGCTTTTAAACTTTGCCTCCCTTCACATCTAAGAATCCCTAATGTTTTCCATGTTTCTCTTCTGAGACCATATATCATTTACAGGTCCTCATTGTCATCCTTCCCCAATAGCGAGTACTTTCGGATCAGTATGAAGTCAAGCAAATCTTGGATTCTAAGTTCATCAGAGGGAAGCTTTTGTATCTTATCGACTGGAAGGGTTATGGTCCTGAGGAGAGGTGTTGGATTCCTTCTACTGATGTTTCTGCACCCTGTTTGGTGGAATTTTTTCAACAGAAGTTTCCCCTTAAGCCTGGCCCTAAAAATAAAAAAAAAAATTTAAAAAAAAAAGTGGGGAGACCTCGTAAGGTGGGGGGGGGGGGGGGGGGGTACTGTCACAAGTTAGCCTGCTGCTTCTTTTGTGTTTATTCTTACCTTCTTGCTGCTCTTGATTTCTCACGTGTGTTTGTCTGTGCTCACCTGTGGGCATCGTCTGCTATTCCCTGGGTTTTTTTTGTCCTTCCCTTTCATCACTTCCTGGGCCGCCTCCTAGCTGGCTTGTCTATTTAAGACATGCTCAGTCTGTCCCACTTTGCCTGAGCAACATGTTGTTGTCGGAGTTCCCTTGTGTTTATACTGAGAATCCTTTATAGTCTATCTGTGTACCGACCCCGGCTTCGTTCCTGACATTGCTAGTTTTCAGCCTGTTCTGACCTCGGCTTGCCTACTGGATGTCCTGTGTCTACTCCCATTGTACCCTGCTCCCACTAGCAGTTTCCTCTACCTCCACTGGGTGTACCTGGGGGCCATGACCTGGTCCCAGCCTGCTGCAAGTCCATCCCCACCATCAGGGGCCCTGGTGAACAAGCAGGTTGGGGCTTAGACTCCGCGCCCTTGGGAACCCCAAATTGTGGATCAAAGAGGTCACTACCACAGGTGCTGACACCAGTGGTGACTGGAGATTAGTACAGGATTTCAGGGCAATTAATGATTTGGTTATTCCAATTACACCTGTTGTCCCAGACATACCAACCCTGATAAATGCCATACCAGCAAACGCCACACATTTTACAGTAATTGATCTATCAAATGCATTTTTTAGTGTCCCAGTTGACCAGGAGACACAGGCATTGTTTGCTTTCTTTTTTTCTGTGGGAGAGGCTAACATGGACCCGTCTCCTGCAAGGCTATGTAGACTCACTGGCAGCATATACCATGGCCAGTAGATGCATGCTTAATGACTGGGAACCCCCCCCCCCCATGGTTCAGTACTCATCCTGTACATGGATGACTAACTCCTTAGTTCTGTAAATGCAGATACGTGTAGGGCTGATTCATTGTCATTGTTACAGTTTCTGGTTGATCAGGGACAAAAGGTTTCCAGGAAAAAGATAGTTTGTAGTACCACAATTAGAATACTTAGGATTTGTATTGTCTGAGGGTCAGAGGGGGGCTGAGCCCAAGGAGAGTGGCAGCAATATGTGTCTTGGAAATTCGCTTTAACGAATTTCTCCTTACCGTGAGTACTCGCAGTTGGATGCGCAGAAATCCCCCATAAAGCTGTGCGAATCTTGCTTACCACGACTGCAGCCAAACTACACGATTCCTGCCCATCCAACTACTTTTAGCTTCTGTTGAAATATGGGAGAAATGGAGCTCCGTTACCCTAGAATGATCAAACGACACTCTCAGGATGATGGTTGCAATTCACATAAGGCCCGGTTTCAGAATCAGCCCCTGTTTTATTAAAAATACACACATGCCCCCCACATGAATAAAGTCAATCCCCTCCCACCGAACAATGCAATGGGGAGTGCCTATACACAGGATGTACATTCCAACTGGAGCATAGCCTTTCCTATTATCTATCACTGGTCCTCCCCCATGAGTCTTCTGAGGTCAGCAGACTTCCTCCTTCCTTCCCCCATGAGCCATCTGAGGTCATATTTCCTGTCCTACTAGCTTC
>CATNWA010005343.1:0-13843 GCA_951230385.1 Staurois parvus
AGTTCCTCTAATCTCTCCTCATAGCTGATCTCCTCCATGCCTCGAATCAGTTTGGTTGCCCTTCTCTGTACTTCCTCCAGTTCCCCAATGTTCTTTCTGTGAATTGGAGCCGAAAAAACTGAACTGCATATTCCAGATGAGGTCTTACTAATGATTTGTACTGGAGAAGGGGTGGAGTAAAAGTTGTCTCTGTGGTGGGGGGTGGAGGTTGTACCTTTTGTGGGGGGAGAAGTGAAGAGCCGTATTGTATGATCGTTGTGTTCTGTCTCTGGTCGCAGCGCCATGTCACCGAGTGACTTCCAGGTCCAGAGTGTCTCTCGCTCTTCTCTGCTGGCTCCTCAGAGTTTGCATCTGCTGAGATGAGTCTACACGCCATTTACATGCATGAGGTGAGTGTCCGTGTCCTGTACGGATCATGGGATGGGTCCTACTCCCAGAGACCAGGACTGTCTGTACTACTTCCACTCTGATATCTGGTGAGTGCGCGTCTGCACAGAGGAGACCGAGCAAGTAATGGAGCGCCAGAGCCATCCCGACACGGAGATACACACAGCTCCGCCACCAATCCCAAACCATGGACTTCAGCGCCTCTCCTCTGCCTCCGCTCTGGTGCTGTCCTGCGTCTGATTCCTCTCTACGCTCCTTTCCTCTCCCGCTCCTTTGCTCCCACTCCTCTGCTCCCGCTCCTTTCCTCTCCCACTCCTCTGCTCCCGCTCCTTTCCTCTCCCACTCCTCTGCTCCCGCTCCTTTCCTCTCCCACTCCTCTGCTCCCGCTCCTTTCCTCTCCCACTCCTCTGCTCCCGCTCCTTTCCTCTCCCACTCCTCTGCTTCCCGCTCCTTTCCTCTCCCACTCCTCTGCTCCCGCTCCTTTCCTCTCCCACTCCTCTGCTCCCGCTCCTTTCCTCTCCCACTCCTCTGCTCCCGCTCCTTTCCTCTCCCACTCCTCTGCTCCCGCTCCTTTCCTCTCCCACTCCTCTGCTCCCGCTCCTTTCCTCTCCCCACTCCTCTGCTCCCGCTCCTTTCCTCTCCCACTCCTCTGCTCCCACGCTCCTCTACTGTCCTTTCCGCTCCTTTCCTCTCCCACTCCTCTGCTCCCGCTCCTTTCCTCTCCCACTCCTCTGCTCCCACGCTCCTCTACTCTCCTTTCCTCTCCCACTCCTCTGCTCCCGCTCCTTTCCTCTCCCACTCCTCTGCTCCCACGCTCCTCTACTGTCCTTTCCGCTCCTTTCCTTCCCACTCCTGCTCCCGCCCTTTCCTCTCCTCTGCTCCCACGCTCCTTTCCGCTCCTTTCCTCTCCCACTCCTCTGCTCCCGCTTTCCTCTCACACTCCTCTGCTCCCGCTCCTTTCCTCTCCCCTCCTCCTTCCCGCTCCTTTCCTCCCACTCCTCTGCTCCCGCTCTGCTTCCTTTCCTCTCCCACTCCTCTGCTCCCGCTCCTCTACTGTCCTCCGCTCCTTTCCACTCCCCACTCCTCTGCTCCCGCTCCTTTCCTCTCCCACTCCTCTGCTCCCCGCTCCTTTCCTCTCCCACTCCTCTGCTCCCGCTCCTTTCCTCTCCCACTCCTCTGCTCCCACGCTCCTCTACTGTCCTTTCCGCTCCTTTCCCTCTCCCACTCCTCTGCTCCCGCTCCTTTCCTCTCCCACTCCTCTGCTCCCACGCTCCTCTACTCTCCTGTCCTTCACCCACTCCGCTCCCCTTTCCTCTCCCACTCCTCTGCTCCACGCTCCTTTACTCTCGCTCCTTTTTCCCACTCCTCTGCTCCCCGCTCCTTTCCTCTCCCACTCCTTTGCTCCCCCGCTCCGCTCCTCCTTCCTCTCCCGCTCCTTTCCTCTCCCGCTCCTTTCCTCTCCCGCTCCTTTCCTCTCCCCTTTCCTCTCTCCGCTTTCCTCTCCCGCTCCGCTCCCCTCTCCCGCTCCCGCTTTCCTCTCCCGCTCCGCTCTCTCTCGCCCGCTCCGCTCCCTCTCCCGCTCCGCTCCTCTCCCGCTCCGCTCCTCTCCGCTCCGCTCCTCCCGCTCCGCTCCTCTCCCGCTCCGCTCCTCCTCTCCCTCTCCCGCCCCCTCTCCCGCCTCCGCTCCTCTCCCGCTCCGCTCCTCTCTCCCGCTCCGCTCCTCTCCCGCTCCGCTCCTCTCGCTCCGCTCTCTCCCCCGCTCATCTCCGCTCCGCCTCTCCCGCTCCGCTCCTCTCCCGCTCCGCTCCTCTCCCGCTCCGCTCCTCTCCCGCTCCGCTCCTCTCCGCTCCTCTCCCGCTCCGCTCCTCTCCTCTCCTCTCCGCGCTCCTCTCCTCTCCCGCTCCTCTCCTCTCCTCTCCTCTCCCGCTCCTCTCCCCCCTCCTCTCCTCTCCCGCTCCTTTCCTCTCCCACTCCTCTACTCTTGCTCAAGCGCTTTCTTTCTCCTCCTTTCCTGTGCTTCCATGTGCATACAACCAGTCTGTCTTTGCTCTCTCTCTGCTCCTCTTCTCTCTATCTCTCTATGCTAACACACTCTTCCTCTGCTCTCGCCCTCTTTCCCCCCCCCCCCCCCCCCCCCCCCCCCCCCCCCTCTTCGCTCTCCCCCCCCCCCCCCCCCCCCCCCGCGCAGCGCTCTTCTGCTCTCGCCCTCCCCCCCCCCCCCCCCCCGCGCGCACCGCGCGCTCTTCTGCTCTCGCCCTCTTTTCCCCCCCCCCCCCCCCGCCGCGCAGCTCTTCTGCTCTCGCCCTCTTTCGCCACTTCCCCCCCCCCCCGCGCGCTCTTCTGCTCTCGCCCTCTTTCCCCCCCCCCCCCGCGCCGCTCTTCTGCTCTCGCCCTCTTTCCCCCCCCCCCGCTCTCTGCTCTCGCCCTCTTTCCCCCCCCCCCGCGCGCTCTTCTGCTCTCGCCCTCTTTTCCCCCCCCCACTGATCCTCTGCTCTCGCCCTCTTGATATGGAGGGGATTGGAGCACCTGAATTCGCATGACTTGGAGGGATGGGAACACCTGAATCGCATGACTTGGAGGGATGGGAACACCTGAATCGCATGACTTGGAGGGATGGGAACACCTGAATCGCATGACTTGGAGGGATGGGAACACCTGAATCGCATGACTTGGAGGGGATGGGAACACCTGAATCGCATGACTTGGAGGGGATGGGAACACCTGAATCGCATGACTTGGAGGGGATGGGAACACCTGAATCGCATGACTTGGAGGGGATGGGAACACCTGAATCGCATGACTTGGAGGGGATGGGAACACCTGAATCGCATGACTTGGAGGGGATGGGAACACCTGAATCGCATGACTTGGAGGGGATGGGAACACCTGAATCGCATGACTTGGAGGGGATGGGAACACCTGAATCGCATGACTTGGAGGGGATGGGAACACCTGAATCGCATGACTTGGAGGGGATGGGAACACCTGAATCGCATGACTTGGAGGGGATGGGAACACCTGAATCGCATGACTTGGAGGGGATGGGAACACCTGAATCGCATGACTTGGAGGGGATGGGAACACCTGAATCGCATGACTTGGAGGGATGGGAACACCTGAATCGCATGACTTGGAGGGATGGGAACACCTGAATCGCATGACTTGGAGGGATGGGAACACCTGAATCGCATGACTTGGAGGGATGGGAACACCTGAATCGCATGACTTGGAGGGGATTGGGACACCTGAATCGCATGACATGGAGGGGTTTGGGACACGTGAATCGCATGACTTGGAGGGATGGGAACACCGAGAATCGCATGATATGGAGGGATTGGAACACCCGAGTCGCATGATATGGAAGGGAGGATTGGAACACCGGAGTCACATGATTGGGAGGGCGGGGCCAATACTTGGGGCAATGTAGTGTATCACAACTGTGTGTGTTTCTTTTCTGGAAGAACACTTTAATTTGTGGGCGGTCCTTTCTTCTCGCACGTCTCGGGTGAGGAGGTTGCGCACGATTCGCTGTGAATTATGCACTTTAAATATAATTTTGATATTGGTAAAGCGGAAATCACAGAATGTTCATCAGCCCAGCAATCCTCTCCGTTCTTCCAGGTACACCAGAGTCAGGGCTCAGCACAGCGCCCCCTGGGGATGTGGCAAGCATCGGATCTGTCTCCCCACCAGAGACCCCACCCAGGTGAAGTTCTGTGTATACTGTGTCTGCATTCATCTCCGTATACTCTAACTGATAGTAACTGCTGTACCGTCCTTCCATTGCAGGAACCAGGTCCGGTCCTCGGTCGGGGTACCACGGTCTACGCCTCGGGGGATGGGAGGAGGAGGAGCAAGAGGTGGAAGAGCGGACACCCTTGAAGGTGTCTTCAGCAGCCCACAGCACAAGCAGCAGCAGCAGCGGTGCCAGCAGTTAGCACATCCCATAAGGGTCAGTGGTGGGAGTCTGTGTATACTGGGGGCGGGGTTGTATATGCTGGGGGGCTGTGTGAGGTGTGGGGGGGCGACGGGCCGTGTATGCTGGGGGTTGAGTGAGGTGTGTGTATGTTGGGGGTTGAGTATAAGGTGGGGGGTTGTGTGTGTGTGTGGGGGCTGTGCTGGGGAACTGTGGGGGAGGTGCGTGTGCTGGGGGTTGTGTGGGTCGGCTGCGTGTGCTGGGGGTTGTGTGGGTCGGCTGCGTGTGCTGGGGGTTGTGTGGGTCGGCTGCGTGTGCTGGGGGCTGTGTGGGTCGGCTGCGTGTGCTGGGGGCTGTGTGGGTCGGCTGCATGTGCTGGGGGTTGTGTGGGTCGGCTGCGTGTGCTGGGGGCTGTGTGGGTCGGCGGCGTGTGCTGGGGGCTGTGCGGGTCGGCTGCATGTGCTGGGGGGCTGTGGGGTCGGCTGCATGTGCTGGGGGCTGTGCGGGTCGGCGGCATGTGCTGGGGGCTGTGTGGGTCGGCGGCATGTGCTGGGGGCTGTGCGGGTCGGCTGCATGTGCTGGGGGGCTGTGCGGGTCGGCGGCATGTGCTGGGGGCTGTGTGGGTCGGCTGCATGTGCTGGGGGCTGTGTGGGTCGGCTGCATGTGCTGGGGGCTGTGCGGGTCGGCTGCATGTGCTGGGGGCTGTGCGAGGTGTGGGTCGGCTGCATGTGCTGGGGGTTGTGCGAGGTGTGGGTCGGCTGCATGTGCTGGGGGCTGTGCGAGGTGTGGGTCGGCTGCATGTGCTGGGGGTTGTGCGAGGTGCGGGTCGGCTGCATGTGCTGGGGGTTGTGTGCGGATCGGCTGCATGTGCTGGGGGCTGTGTGGATCGGCTGCATATGTGTGGGGGGGTGTATGCAGGGTTGAGTGATAAATCTGCAGTTGCAGCATTCGGTCTAGTGCGCTGTAGTGGGTCCAGCAGTGAACATTCTAGTACTGCAACAGAAAGGAAAGGAAATCTGGCGCACAGAATCCATGGTCTAAGTTTCCACATCGAGGAGAGAAGGCCACGAGAGTCTTTCCCGTACATTGGAGAGGAAAGTGAGGCTCGGTAGGTGAGCAGGCCTCTGCAGACTAAGCCTCTGTTCTGAAAATGGGAGCATTTGGGCAGTAAGGAATTGTGCCGCCAGGTACCCGAGTCTGGTGGGAGAAATTTGCACCATTTGATAGGTTGGAGGATCGGAGGTCATAGGATGAGAAGAGATGCATGATCCTTTCCATCCACCAGCCCATAGACCGTACATGAGTTCAGGTTTCAGGCTGGAGATCAAACCTGATCGGACATGGATGTCTGGAAAGTGACTCGATCATTCTGCTCCTGTTCATCGGCTCCAGTTGGGTTAGGCTGAACTTGGGCAGAGATGGCCATCGCTCTCCTCGGCTCGGCTGAATTCAGTCAAAGAGGAAATGTGGCTTCTTCTAACTTGGGATGCTGGCTTCTTCTAACAAGCTTGGAGTAGCTCCATGTCGTCACTCTCCATGCCTTGGCTCGGTAGCCAGCGTCGCTCTCCGTGATTAGCTCGGGGGGTAGCCAGCGTCGCTCTCTCTCCGTGCCTGGGCTGAGCTCGGGGGTAGCCAGCGTCGCTCTCCGTGCCCTGAGCTCGGGGGTAGCCAGCGTCGCTCTCCGTGCCTGGGCTGAGCTCGGGGGTAGCCAGCGTCGCTCTCCGTGCCTGGGCTGAGCTCGGGGGTAGCCAGCGTCGCTCTCCGTGCCTGGGCTGAGCTCGGGGGTAGCCAGCGTCGCTCTCCGTGCCTGGGCTCTCGGGGGTAGCCAGCGTCGCTCTGCCTGGGCTGAGCTCGGGGGTAGCCAGCGTCGCTCTCCGTGCCTGGGCTGAGCTCGGGGGTAGCCAGCGTCGCTCTCCGTGCCTGGGCTGAGCTCGGGGGTAGCCAGCGTCGCTCTCCGTGCCTGGGCTGAGCTCGGGGGTAGCCAGCGTCGCTCTCCGTGCCTGGGCTGAGCTCGGGGGTAGCCAGCGTCGCTCTCCGTGCCTGGGCTGAGCTCGGGGGTAGCCAGCGTCGCTCTCCGTGCCTGGGCTGAGCTCGGGGGTAGCCAGCGTCGCTCTCCGTGCCTGGGCTGAGCTCGGGGGTAGCCAGCGCGCTCTCCGTGCTGGGCTGAGCTCGGGGGTAGCGTCGCTCTCCGTGCCTGGGCTGAGCTCGGGGGTAGCCAGCGTCGCTCTCCGTGCCTGGGCTGAGCTCGGGGGTAGCCAGCGTCGCTCTCCGTGCCTGGGCTGAGCTCGGGGGTAGCCAGCGTCGCTCTCCGTGCCTCGGCTGAGCTCGGGGGTAGCCAGCGTCGCTCTCCGTGCCTGGGCTGAGCTCGGGGGTAGCCAGCGTCGCTCTCCGTGCCTGGGCTGAGCTCGGGGGTAGCCAGCGTCGCTCTCCGTGCCTCGGCTGAGCTCGGGGGTAGCCAGCGTCGCTCTCCGTGCCTGGGCTGAGCTCGGGGGTAGCCAGCGTCGCTCTCCGTGGGCTGAGCTCGGGGGTAGCCAGCGTCGCTCTCCGTGCCTCGGCTGCTGAGCTCGGGGGTAGCCAGCGTCGCTCTCCGTGCCTCGGCTGAGCTCGGGGGTAGCCAGCGTCGCTCTCCGTGCCTCGGCGTAGCCAGCGTCTGAGCCTCGGCTGGCTCGGGGGTAGCCAGCGTCGCTCTCCGTGCCTCGGCTGAGCTCGGGGGTAGCCAGCGTCGCTCTCCGTGCCTCGGCTGAGCTCGGGGGTAGCCAGCGTCGCTCTCCGTGCCTCGGCTGAGCTCGGGGGTAGCCAGCGTCGCTCTCCGTGCCTCGGCTGAGCTCGGGGGTAGCCAGCGTCGCTCTCCGTGCCTCGGCTGAGCTCGGGGGTAGCCAGCGTCGCTCTCCGTGCCTCGGCTGAGCTCGGGGGGGGTAGCCAGCGTCGCTCTCCGTGCCTCGGCTGAGCTCGGGGGTAGCCAGCGTCGCTCTCCGTGCCTCGGCTGAGCTCGGGGGTAGCCAGCGTCGCTCTCCGTGCCTCGGCTGAGCTCGGGGGTAGCCAGCGTCGCTCTCCGTGCCTCGGCTGAGCTCGGGGGTAGCCAGCGCCGCTCTCCGTGCCTGGGCTGAGCTCGGGGGTAGCCAGCGTCGCTCTCCGTGCCTGGGCTGAGCTCGGGGGTAGCCAGCGTCGCTCTCCGTGCCTGGGCTGAGCTCGGGGGTAGCCAGCGTCGCTCTCCGTGCCTGGGCTGAGCTCGGGGGTAGCCAGCGTCGCTCTCCGTGCCTGGGCTGAGCTCGGGGGTAGCCAGCGTCGCTCTCCGTGCCTGGGCTGAGCTCGGGGCTCGGGGGTAGCCAGCGTCGCTCTCCGTGCCTGGGCTGAGCTCGGGGGTAGCCAGCGTCGCTCTCCGTGCCTGGGCTGAGCTCGGGGGTAGCCAGCGTCGCTCCGTGCCTGGGCTGAGCTCGGGGGTAGCCAGCGTCGCTCTCCGTGCCTGGGCTGAGCTCGGGGGTAGCCAGCGTCGCTCTCCGTGCCTGGGCTGAGCTCGGGGGTAGCCAGCGTCGCTCTCCGTGCCTGGGCTGAGCTCGGGGTAGCCGGATGTTAGTCTCCGTGGTTTGTCCAAACTCTGGTTTGGCCAGACCTCACTTTCCATGGCTTGGCCAAACTCCATGGTTCTGCTCTTGTGCAGCAGAGAAGTGAACACGGCTCAACATCTAAGGTGACAGTCGTATATAGACAGACATTAGCAGTTTATTTTCCCTTAGACTGGCCATCAGGAGACATCTGTGAAAACACCGAGACCATCTATGAGCCTCACCATCCTGGCCGACTCACCAACACCTCCTTCTCAGTTCTCCTTGTGAGGGAAGGAAAAGCTGCAGCCCTCACAGTTGACACCAAGGTCTGCTATTGGATCTCCTCACCCTACAATGTCCAATTCTGTGTGAGGGTTCCAGCAGGAGGGTTCAACCTTCTAATATAACAAGGGCCCATGTGGATGGGGCGTATGTTTGCTTCAGACGGGTTTTACTTTTACATCCACGTGTATGGGAATGCAAAATCTGCTTAAAGCAGGTCTGAAGTAGGTCAAATGCAGGCCAGGAGCTCCGCGGCAGGTGGAAGGGAGGTCAATGTAGGCCAGGAGCTCCGCAGCCGGTCAGAGGTAGATCAAATGTAGGACAGGAGCTCCATGGAAGGCCGGAAAGAGGTCCAATGTAGGACAGGAGCTCCACGGCAGGTCAAAAGGAGGTCCACTGTAGGGCAGGAGCTCCAGGGCGGGTCCACTGTAGGGCAGGAGCTCCAGGGCGGGTCCACTGTAGGGCAGGAGCTCCAGGGCGGGTCCACTGTAGGGCAGGAGCTCCAGGGCGGGGTCCACTGTAGGGCAGGAGCTCCAGGGCGGGTCAAATGTAGGCCAGGAGCTCCTCCACGGCAGAGCTCAGAGGGGAGATCAAATGCAGGGCCAGGAGCTCCACGGCAGGTCAGAGGGAGATCAAATGTAGGCCAGGAGCTCCACGGCAGGTCAGAGGGAGATCAAATGTAGGCCAGGAGCTCCACGGCAGGTCAGAGGGAGATCAAATGTAGGCCAGGAGCTCCACGGCAGGTCAGAGGGAGATCAAATGTAGGCCAGGAGCTCCACGGCAGGTCAGAGGGAGATCAAATGTAGGCCAGGAGCTCCACGGCAGGTCAGAGGGAGATCAAATGTAGGCCAGGAGCTCCACGGCAGGTCAGAGGGAGATCAAATGTAGGCCAGGAGCTCCACGGCAAGTCAGAGGGGGAGGTCCATTGTAGGCCAGGAGCTCCACAGCAGGTCAGAGGGGGAGGTCCAATGTAGGACAGGAGCTGGGCGCCAGGTCAGAGGGGGAGGTCCAATGTAGGACAGGAGCTGGGCGCCAGGTCAGAGGGGGAGGTCCAATGTAGGACAGGAGCTGGGGCGCCAGGTCAGAGGGGCTCCAGGAGGTCCAATGTAGGACAGGAGCTGGGCGCCAGGTCAGAGGGGGAGGTCCAATGTAGGACAGGAGCTCCACGGCAGGTCAGAGGGGGAGGTCAAATGTAGGACAGGAGCTGGGCGCCAGGTCAGAGGGGGAGGTCCAATGTAGGACAGGAGCTGGGCGCCAGGTCAGAGGGGGAGGTCCAATGTAGGACAGGAGCTGCACTGCAGGTCAGAGGGAGGTCCAATGTAGGACAGGAGCTCCGCGGTAGGTCAGAGGGAGGTCCAATGTAGGACAGGAGCTCCGCGGTAGGTCAGAGGGAGGTCCAATGTAGGACAGGAGCTCCACGGTAGGTCAGAATGAGGCCAATTGACCGTAGTTGACCTTCTTCGGATCTGCAGTTGACCTCCTTCCCTGCAGACGGCTCCTGTAGGTGAATCCTCAATGATCTCAGAAGCCCTGTAGACTGATGTCGCTGTTGGAAGACCTCATAGTGACTTCTAGTGGAACCTTCCAGATCCCGGCTCGTCTGTTGACTTGATGACGTGTTTGTGCTGTAAGAGAAGAATGGTTGTAGGATGACACATGTATGTGATATTCCAGATATGTGCTCTGTCATGTGATTGGATGGTAGAAGAGACGGCTGTGACATGTGACTGGGATGTTCCGTCTGAGGACTGGATGATGATGTCATGTGGTTGGATGATACGACCACCTTCTCTGTCTGTGCTGTGATTGGTCCGTGCCTGTCCTCATGTCTTCCCATTGTTCCCCTCAGGTCCCTCATCGATCGATCAAACATGTTCTTGGGGCTCTTCATACCTATGGGACCTGGTGCTGCTCCCGATTGGCCCCCAGAACTGAGAGGGGCCCGGCTGGTCCTTCCATGTATTATTTTTCTATCAGACGTCGGTGCATGGCCACACCCCGTGCCGCTTCTACAGAGAGACTACGTTTTATGTCGCTGAATTTTGGATAAGCTACTTGTAAAGGAAGATATAGAGATATTTATTATTTCCAGTGTTATTATCGATCTGCTGCCCTCATTCAGAATGTTGCTGGGGGGGGGGGGGGGGGGGGGGGGGGGGGGGGGGGGGGGGGGGGGGGGGGGTCCCCATATTGGAACGCCCAAAGACTGTCCCCCCCCCGCCGAGGGCTTCCAGCTGCTTTCATATCGGTGTTCCCACCCTCCGGGCTCTGCCTTGCCGGCACTCCACCCATATCTGTAATATTACTCCCATCTAGAATGGATGGCGGGATCCAGAGAGGGGGAGGGGTTGGCTGCGCACGGAGGAGGGGGGAGGATTTGTGCTTCCAAAGTGCCTTGTGGACATGAGGACGTCACCCGCTTCACTCACGTTTCATGTGCTGCTCATACGGCTGCCTCTAGGGGGCATCACAGCACCCTCCTGACCGCTGGATGTGATCCCAGTTCCCCAGTCACTACATCCGTCCTGTGGATTCTGCTCAGTTCCAGCCAAGACCCGAGACGGGGCATCTGCAGGAGACTTTACCCTCCCCGGGGGGGGCCCTTCACTGCTCTGTGTACTGAGGATGGTGGTCAGAGGGGTCTATGAGGTCATATGGGGGGGGCCCTTCACTGTTCTGTGTACTGAGGATGGTGGTCAGAGGGGTCTATGAGGTCATATCAGAGGGGGGGGGGGGGCCCTTCACTGTTCTGTGTACTGAGGATGGTGGTCAGAGGGGCCGATGAGGTCATATGGGGGGGGGGGGCCTTCACTGTTCTGTGTACTGAGGATGGTGGTCAGAGGGGTCGATGAGGTCATATGGGGGGGGGGGGGCCTTCACTGTTCTGTGTACTGAGGATGGTGGTCAGGAGGGGTCGATGAGGTCATATGAGGGGGGGGGGGGCCCTTCACTGTTCTGTGTACTGAGGATGGTGGTCAGAGGGGTCGATGAGGTCATGTGTACTGGGGGGGGGGGGGGGGCCCTTCACTGTTCTGTGTATTGAGGATGGTGGTCAGTCATATGGGGGGGGGTCAATGAGGTCATATCATGGGGGGGGGGGGGGGGGTACACAGTGCAGAATTCAGGTGGGAAGGTGAGATGGTAGTGAGGATGATGAGTGAGGGGGAGCATAGTTCAGATGTAAGGATGAGTATGGGGGGGGGGGGCATGATGTAGAGAGGAGTATAGTGGGGGAGGGGGTGCATAGTTCATATGGGAGGATGAGAATGGTGGGGGGGTGCATGGGGGCAGGCAAGGTGCGAAGGGTGCACAGAGAATGGTGGGGGGGGGGGGGGGTTGGAGGCTGCACAGAGAATGGTGGGGGGGGGGGGGGGGGGTTGGAGGCTCCACAGAGAATGGTGGGGGGGGTAGAGGTTGCACAGAGAATGGTGGGGGGGGGGGTGTGTTGAGGCTGCACAGAGAATGGTGGGGGGGGGGGGGGGGGGGTGGAGGTTGCACAGAGAATGGTGGGGGGTGCATGGTGCAGATGTAAGGATGAGTATGGGGGGGGGGTGCATAGTTCAGATGGGTGGATGACAATGGGGGGGGGGGGGGGGTGGAGGTTGCACAGAGAATAGTGGGGGTGCATGGTGCAGATGTAAGGATGATTATGCAGGGGGGGGGGGGTGCATGATGTATAGATGAGTATAGTGGGGGGGGGGGGGGTGCATAGTTCAGATGGGTGGATGAGAATGGGGGGGGGGGGGGGTGGAGGCTGCACAGAGAATGGTGGGGGGTGCAAGGTGCATATGTAGGGATTAGTGGGGGGGGGGGGGGGGGACAGGGTGCATGATGCTGCACAGAGGATGATGATGGGGGGGGGGGGGGGGAATTACAGACAGGGTATAAACTATTCAGACAGGAGGAGGGAGTGATTGTACCCCCCCACTTCATAAATTGTTCCTCATTTATGGAGGACAGTTGCCCCCCCCCCACATAGGAGTCTCCATTCTCGGACTCTGTGGCTCTCAGCGCTGACAATCGATCGCTATGGTGAATGAAGATCGTTCTGGCTTTGTGAATGGAGCCTGCGCTGTGCGGGTGACTGCGGGTGAGGACGTCATTGCCAGGAATGTAATCAGCCACCAATACGGACGTTTCCTCATCTGGGCCCTCCCCCGCGGAGCGATGTCATTGGTTTCAGAGTCTGGAGCCTCTGTGAGGTGACGGAGCAGAATTCACAGGCCAGGACCCCTCCGGACAACGATCGCACTCCCTGCCTGGGGCACCCGGGAGTCCTCTGCTTAGTAAATACAACGAACGGTGTGTTACACATCTGGTGCTCCGAGATTCCCGGCTCCCTCCCAGCATGCCCTGCCTGCCCCAGCCTGGGGGCCCCTATAACTGACTGTACGCCATCATCCGCTAGGCGGGTTCGGCTCTCTGGCACCTCCCCCTCTGCTATCAGTGCCAAGCTGTGACCACACCCCAGGCGGGGCAGCGTTTACAGCACACCGAGCCGTGTGTGGCGGGGGCACCGCGGGGGGCGGGCTGTGACTGAAATAAATGTTTACATACTTGTACAGAAGATCCGCCTCCGTGTTTTTTTTCATGTTCTCCATTACATTCACATGTTGGGGCCAACGATTGGCCCCTTCTGGGACCCGCCCTCCTGAAAATTCCAGCTGCGCGACACTTTCTTTTTTTAACCACAAAAAGCTTTATTGGTACTCAGGTCACTCAGACATCCACCAATGACATGCCACAATATGGGCTGCTAGACTGGTGGGGGGAGGGGCATGGCTACGTGACCGGCTCTAATGCCATTTCCCGAATTGTGTTGGGCGAATCATTTGCCACGTCAGGCAAGTTGGTGCATTTTATTTTGATTGGCCTAAATTTTTATCAATCGGCAGTGGACCTCCCAATATGCAAATGAGGGTTACTGGGGTCCCCGGAATGGTGTGACTGCAGATCGGACAAGGCTGTGTGCGGTTTAGTGGTCACCCCTTTGTGGGGCACATACCGCCTTGTGGTCACCCCTTGTGTGGCACGTACCCCGTGTGGTCACCCTTGTGGGCATATACCCTCGTGTGGTCACTCCTTGTGGGGCCATACTCTCAACGTGTGGTCACTCTTTGTGGGGCCATCCTCTGTGTGGTCACCCTTGTGGGGCTTGTACCCGCATGGGTCACTCCCTTGGGCACTTTTACCTCCCGTAGGGGTCACCTCTTGTGGGGCCACGTACCTCATGTGGTCACCCTTTGTGGGGCCATCCTCTGTGTGGTCACCCTTTGTGGGGCCACGTACCCCGTGTGGTCACCCTTTGTGGAGCACGTTACCCGTGTGGTCACCCTTTGTGGGGCACGTACCTTGTGTGGTCACCCCTGGTGTGGCCATCTTCCGTGTGGTCACCCCTGGTGGGGCATGTACCCCGTAGTGGTCACCCTGGTGGGGCATGTACCCCGTGTGGTCACTCTTGGTGAGGCCATACCCCAGCTAGGTAGAGGAGGGGTTATTATATGGAGGCTGGCATACAACTTCCCTGCCAACCTCCAGTAGGTGGCAGTCTAACCCAACTTTCTGAATTCCAGCGTACCCCAGTGGACGATTCCATCACTTAGGCGGCACTCCCAGCTCTCCGGAGAGTAATGACTAATCGATATTCAGTCAGTAGCCATTCTTGGCATTCGCTCATCCATCTGAGTAATTCCTCCTTAGACCAGAACACCCA
>CATNWA010005345.1:0-30060 GCA_951230385.1 Staurois parvus
ACCGGGATGGGGGAGAGCGATGCTCAGTTTCCCCCTTCAGAACCCCCAAAGGTGTTGGTTGGGGTTAGATCAGGAGACTTATTGGGCCACTGAATCACTTTCCCCGTTCTTCTTCAGAATGCAGGAGTGGTCTTAGATGTGTGTTTTGGATCATTGTCATGTTGGATAAGTGCACAACGCCCAAAGGGGCCGGAATGATTGCACTTCTCTTTAAATATAGGCAGTAAAACTGTGAATTATGAAACCTTTCAATGAAATGCATTTTTTGCGACACCAGCAGCACTCAAACAGCCCCACAGAAGGACACCCCCACCACCTGTTTCATGTGGGCCCACCGTGCATCTTTCTTTTATTCCCTCAACTTTGCAATGCCATACAGTTTTGAGTCCCAGTAATCTTCCTCTTTTTTCAACATGGGCTCTGGCAAATTCTAGGTGGGGGGTTTTTGTGCCGGGTTTTTAAGAGGGGCTTACTTCATAAACAAACCCTGCACCCTTTCCCTGCATGTACCCTACGTGTCCGGGAAACAAAACACCCCAGTTTGGTTTTCTACTTATTTAGCTAATGCAGTGAACTTCGGGCGTTTCGTTCAACCTTTCTCATCAGAAGACTCCTGTAAAGGGTTAACTTCCTGGATGGCCTAAACATCTCTGGAGGGGTTGCATTTCCCTTTTTTTGTTGCTTTTTGGGCTACAGTTTTCTGTTGATAGTAAAGCTTTGCTGTCTTCGTAGCCTTCACCTTTCTTGTGTAAAAAATTTTTTCCTCTCAGGCCTTGTAACTTTTCTCGTCCAGAAATGCCATTGCTGACAACATAAATGGGGAGGGGTTTTCTTTTTTAAGAAACGCCTTTAAATCTTTGTTGTGTACCCCTTTTTTAATGAATAATTTGACTTACCTGTAGTTGAATTCTTTTTTAATTGGTTTTGTTGTCTAAACTTTAGCCCCCCTAAGATTTTTCATTGGGTGTGTTAATTCTCCAATGTAAGCTCAAAGAGCGGGGCCCCTCACCCCCTCATGTTTTGCTTTGTTTTGGTATTGTTCTTCACATGTTTGCCCCCTTTTGTAATGTACAGCGGGCAAACTATTGGCGCTTTATAAATACTGTATAATAATACTGAAAATAATAATTTTTTTCAACATGGGCTTGTTTTAATTTGTTTGGAAAAATACTTTGTGTGTGAAATTAACAAAATTTGTTTGCAATCAAGGCCGGGGGATTTTTGGGGGTATTTTATAGTTTGTCCATAAAAAATGTTGCGGAAAAAAAGGGAAAAGGGGAAAAAAAAAAAAAGAAAGGAAAAAAAAAAAAATAAAGGGAAAAGGGAAAAAAAAAAAAGAAAAGGGAAAGGAAAAAAAAAAGGAAAGGGAAAAGGAAAAAAAGGAAAGGAAAGGAGAAATGAAAGGAAAGGAGAAATGGGAAAAGGGAAAGGAAAGGAAAAAGGAAAGGAAAGGAAAGGAGAAATGAAAGGAAAAGAAAGGAAAAGGAAAAGGGAAAAAAATAGGCAAGGAACGGAGAAGGGAAAAGGAAAAGGTTTTTGCTGACAATTGTTGGGGTGTACTCATTTATGCTGAGCACTGTAGTAATGACTGTAATGTCTACTTTTATTTGCTGGGGGTTGCTGAAATGATCATAATGCTCCCTCTGACGTTAGTAGGGAGCCTGTATAAACCTAGGATGTATTTTCGATATTTTTCTGCCAGGATGTGAAGTGGGGAACGATGCAACATGGTCTTGATTGAATTTGTTAGGAAAAAACTTTGTGTGTGAAAATTAACAAATCTTGTTTGCAATCAATTGCCTGGCATTTGTGGGGAGTATTTTGTAGTTATAGTTGTCCCATAAAAAATGTTGATTCAGAAAGGAAAGGAAAAGTTAAGGAGGTAAGGAAGAAAGGACGGAGGGAAAGGAAGGAAGGAGGGAGGGATAGGCAGGGCGGGGCGAGGGGATGGAAAGGAACGGAGGGAAGAAAGGAAATGCAAGGAGAAAGGAAAGGATAAGGAAGATGTGATTTCTGATCAAAATCTGTGGGGTTTGTACTCTTTATGCTGGCAATGTGAAAGGTAATGACTGATAAAGCTACTTTTAGGAAATGGAGATAAGAAGGAAAGGGATGAGACTGCTACTCATGGAAGGATAAGAATGGAGAAGCCTGTATAAGCCATGGGTGTAGGAAGGAAAGGATGTGCCAGGATTGTGGAGTGGGAAAGGTACAGCGCTCCCTTCCTCCAGGAACTGGAAGCACAAAGAAGGAGGGTGGAAATGGGAGGGACGGTAAGGATGGACGAGCAAAGTGAAATAGCAGGAATTTCTGAAGGATTGGTATCCCTTAGGCAGCTTAGGTGTTTATGGAAAGAGGGACTGGGAGGGAAGGGGAGGGAGGTAATAAGGCAATAGGAAATGGAAGGAATGGTTGGGTAGTGAAGGAAGGAAGTATGACCATGAAAGACGGAGAGGTATGGGATATGAGAAGTCTTGGAGGAGGAAAAAAGGAGTGGAAGGAAGGAGGGAGCAGCAATTCGGATTGGGGTGAAGATCCAAGGAACTTTTTCGAAATCAAGAAAGAAGGTTCAGAAAGGAAGGAAGGGGAGGACATGATAGGATCCGGAAGATAAGTTGTGGAAGAAAAGGGAAGGGATTTATCTCAGATAAAGAAAGGAAAGAAGGGAAGCCTGGACAGACAGGATACAACCCTTCCTGAGGAAGCATTGGGAGGGATTAGGCAAGGGAAGGATGGGAGGACAGGAATGACAAGGTTAGGACTTCCTAAGGACAGGAATGGTGGATGGACCAGTGGCCCTTGGAAGCCCTCGGATGTTGGAGATGAATATGAAATGTAGGGAAGGAAGGGATCCACAGGGAGGTCAGGAGACGAATAAAAAGAGGATGAGAAGCTAAGGAACGCCATGGGATGAGAAACACGCAGATGGGGGTCGCAACAGAGGAAGGTAGGAAGGAAATCAAGTAAAGAAAGAAGAAAGGGAAGGAAGGGGATGGAGATGAAGGAGCGCCGGATCCGTGTCCCAGAGAAGTGATGGAAAAGTGCCTTTTGCCTGGGACCCAACCCGCAAGAAAGCGCAGATGAAGGGCTAGAAAACGGAAGTGGCAGGGAGTGTGGAACGCTGGGAAGAAAGGAAGCTCAGAACTGAAAGGTAGTGGGGACATTTGAAGTTGTTGGAGGGATGGAGATAACCCCATAATTTGCAGTTTTGTTTGGGTGTTTTGTATTTGGATGTTTTGTTTGTAGGGCTATGGAGTTCCAATAGTCGACCCGCCCCAGGATCCGGATGGCCCGGGCATTGCCTCCAGTAACTTTGGTATTGACACTTGGACAGGAAGGATAATTGATATGCCGGAGAGTGATAAATTGGAGCCAAGGTGTCTTCCATTTATCCATTGCAATCGCTGATGGGAGCTTCTGCTCCTCTCTCCCAGAGGGCATTCAGCGGAGGTGCTGGAAAATATTCAAAAAATTGTTGTGTCAAAATCTGGGGGGTTGGTCATTGATATGTGGATTTGGACTTGGGGTACCAAATTATGTTGGGGTGGTTTGGGTCATGCTTGGCAACAAGGTGGTGTTGCACCCCTGGTGGTACCCAATGGGTGGTTGGCTCGTCTAAGACAAAATTCTCGGACGACTACGACAAAGCACGGCAGGGTTAGGCCTAGGGCCTCGGATACTTGACTGGGAGTTCCAACGGAAGGCAGATTTCAGGGCGGCTGTATTTATGGCGAATCTGGAAATGTGAAGGCCGGGCACAATTTGGAGGCGGGGGTGGCGGGGAGTCCAAAAGGGCACCGTACGAGCGCTTTTAACAGGGCTTTGTCCCGGCGAGCCAGTTAGGGCGTGGCACGACCGGGTGGGCGCCCCAGGGACCGGCAGGCAGGGAGGCAGTGGTCTGGCTGACCGGACAATTGAAGGCTACCGCTCAGGAACTTCTGACTGCGATCAGGGAGGCGATCGTGCACAGCCGCGACGTTGAGGCACGCACGTCACTCCAACGGGCCGGACAGAGTCGGCGACAGGACGACAATGCCAGGCCGCAGTGGACGCAGCCACTTCTACGGGGCGAGAGCATGCGCAGTCGGCGCCGACCGCGTCGGTCAAGCCAGAATGTCAGGCACATGGACTAGAGCGAACGGATAGGTAGACTGGCTGACGGGCCCCGCAAGGTGTTGACGGACAAAACCAGCACAACTGGCGAGCCGAAGTCCCTCGGGCGGCGGACGGCCGTACAGACAATTGCGGACCATCACCCGGACCACCTGATGGTGGGGTTGGACCGGACCCACGGCCAGGAACCAGGTCGACGACACAGCCGTGCACGGCCCCGCCGCTGCCGGTAATGGCCGCGCTCAATGGACAGTCGAGGGGAAGGGTGGGACGCCCGGCAAGGCCGGACGGCCGGAGGTCTGGCGGAAGTCCGGGACCCGGGAGGAGGTGCGGGACAAAATGGCCCGGAACACCAGAGGAGAGTGACCTGAAGTGGGGGACAGGACGGACCGTTCCGTCAGGCAGAAGCCGGACTCGAGACGGAAAACAGAGACGGGTAACGTTCGGCCGGCAGGCACGCCGAGCGCCGAGTCAGAATTACCAGAAGAGTCACGAGCGTATACACAGAGGAGCAAAGACACCACAAGAAAAGGAGGAAGCAGCACAACCCTAAAAAAACACATAGGCGGAAGAGCACATGTCTCAGGGCCACCACGCTTATAATATGGCATCAGGCCACACCACCTCTGGGGTCGTGGACCTCGAGACCGTGAAGCATTAAAAGATTATTCCCACCCATAGCAAAGCAGAAATCCATAGTATGGATGCCCGGCACATGGAGCGGCCAGAACGGCCACGGGAAGGAGGGTCCGGACCTTGAACCGAAGCTGGTCTGCAGTTGCGGCTCCAGACACGGCGGAGAGGTCGATAGCCTGGCGGGGCACCGGTCCGCGCGCGGAGGATGAGAAGACGGCGGTCGAATGGAACCAGCCGTGGTGAGCCTGGCAACGGCAGGCACGCACGGGACAGGTAAGTGGCTCGGATTTTAAGTCAGGGCAGGGCTACCGTTAAGTACGCATGCCTCGGGCGCGGCTGGGCGGAGGCGGTCTCGGGAGGGCCGGAATCGGGGGGGGTGACTACTCAGAACTAGACGCGGCCGGCAGGGACCTGGGGGCAGACCGCCGACAACCGCAGGAGGAGCGGGGGCAGGGAGGTTGGTGGGCTCATATGGGCTAGGGGGGACGCCACATGCGGGTTGAGTGCACGATTGTAAGGAGAGATTTACTGTACACAGGCAACCACTCCAGGGAGCGGGCTGCACGGCCTGGCTCCCCAGAGCTCGGATCGGCACCGGTTTCACGTCAGGTTCGACGGTGCTCCAAGCGTATGAATGCGTGCCGGACGAGCCTCAGATGTGCCGACGGAACTCGGTGTGGGGCGGCTAAATCACCATGGCACGGACAGGGGGGGGAGGGGGTGGCCCGGAGGGAGAAAAAAAAACTAAGGACGCCACGCAGCTAATAGGTAACGCTGCGGCGGGGCTACAATTTTGGTTTGCGTTTGATTGCGGGCGGCGCACGGCTGGGCGAGACGCTGGCACAAACTCGGCTCGTAGGGAGGTTTACACGGCTCCTTAAGGTTTTGGAGTGCCTTCAGGGAGTGCACAAGCATGAGGGTCAAGGGGGGCCCACGGGCCGGCTTGTGCGGAGCATCTAGGCCAGCATCCATCTCGCACAGACTAGGGCTGAGCTCGGACAACTGACTGCAGCGATGGCCGACGAGCCAGCCTCGGTTCTACTGTTGGACGGCTCGGCGGCTGGGGATTGGCGGATGCAGGTAGGCCGAAGGTGCCGGAGCAGTGGTCGGCTGGCTACTGTCGAGCAGACGCGGCGGGCCGGGTTTCGCCGGTGCACACCGTCGTCGAGCCAGCAACGGGTTGTGCCGGCTGAGCCGTTGCGTGTGCACTTGTGCGGTGGGCACAGACGGGGCTCCGGCACGGCCGAGCTCGACACCTGTCGGCAGGCGTGCTCCATACCAGGCTGTACCGAGCGAGTCACACGACAGACCGGAGAGCCACACGAAGGAAGGCAGGGATCGCTGGAGAAACCCGAGAAGAGGAGGATTTTGGCTGGAGGTAAGTATGTATTGTTAGTTATATGTAATGTGGGTATATTTATATAAGGTATGAGGGGGGTAAGAGTCGGGATTTTCAAAATCAAAAGATAATGGGTAGGAAAATTAGTTAATTGAATAGTCACTGCTCCTGTCAAAATGCATTACAATGTTACGGAACAATTAATTAACTGAACAAGCTTGAGCTATAAAAATACAAATAACTGGCAGAGAGATACTTCACCCCGTGTTTACCATAGATGAATAATCGATTAAATTTCTAAGGGTTCATTCCACAATATACAGTTGTTACATCTAGGGAATGCCAAATATCTAAAATTTAAATTATACCATATACACATAATAAATCAAACATTCCAAAAAAATTAGAATCAATCATGGCAAATCTAGGTCTTACACACTCAATAATCTTAAAAATACAGTGTACCCACATAAACATAATATAATTAAAATCTCATTTTATTATTTCAATTTATTATCATAAACAATCTGAATGCATTGATTACATCCTGCAAATACTGAATAATACCTGATACTTCTATCCCACAACCCACATGAGAGTGGGATCCCTCTAACAACTGACTCATCAACAACCAATTCTCATCACCAGACTCCTGAGTAAATCTATAGTCCCCACCCCAATATAAAGGCTTTTAAAGCATATGCTATGGATACCAGTTACATAGTATGTAGCGACTCTAACTCTACATACATCAATCCAAGAACAGTACCCTCAACTAAAATCAAATTGGATAAAATCCCCAAAAACCTAACTCACAATATATATAGATATTAAATTTTTAATTTGGATTTGATAAAACACTGCGAAAACATTGCACCCACCATCACTGCACACCACCCCCACACACACCGTCATACCTTATATAGGGCCCAGGTGTCTTTACCAAGGCTTCTCAGATCGAACAATCTTGCCTCCAGGGCAACAAGATTCATGTATGCCCTTGATCAATGTACTATAAGTAAATCCATAAACACATCAATATACATTAAATGGGATATACTGACAAATCCATGGGAGGCCCCAGGGGCTATAGGGGATCATGGGGCCCCCTGTTGTAAACCTCCCATTGATTTCCAAACTCAAAAAAGCCTATGAAAAATCTACCAGGGGGCATCTCATGGGGCCCCTACTGATTAGGGTCCTCGGGCTTAAAACACAAATGTTTCAAATGGTAGTCAAAATGCCATGGACAATCATATGTTAATATTCAACCAAAAAAAATCAGAGACTAAAAATATTAACATATTGTCAAATAAAAAATTAACCTAACAGAGCAACCCTGCATATCACCCATCACCATCAACCACCCTGGTTTGCCTCATTCATCAGATTTCATGGTAAACCTGCAATTACAACAAAACATCTAAAAACCACACCCCGATCCTGCACTTTCTTCTATCCATGATATGCCTCCAAAGGGGGTATGCATCTCACCTTAAAAAAGTAAGACCCAACACCACCCCTGATGTAACTGAATGCTCACTGTAGATGGACACTACATATACATATCCTAACAGGGCCTGCCCATCAATGGAGGTCACATAATCCAATAATGCAAACCATAAACCAATAATGATTTATATGGAATATCTGATCAATCATGCTTAACTGGGCCTAGCTTTCAAAACAAATACACAAACTAGGGTTACATACCAAGTACATTTGATCAGTAGACCAAAAAGACCATAAATCATTTTCACATTCATATTATTATCAGATTATGATTCTGGTCATATACAAGTGGTTATCATCTAACATTGCAAATATAACATAATGATTTCAAACAGAAGCAATACCCCATTAGATCCACTTTATACATACAAGTCATTTAAGAATATACATCTGTTCCTTTGCATAAAATATATTATGGCATTTATCTTTATTTTCTAAATTAACTACTTTAAGCAGATCCCTTAGTACATCAGATTTTTCATAACATTATCGTGCAAAAAATCATCATCATAGCAAACATACAAAACTTCAAAATTAACCTGGCATAATGTCAACAAACAATAACGAGCAAACCAATGTTACTTCGGAACATTTTCTGGCATATGGTCAAAACAAAAATTTCCATAATAGCCTTCGATAAATACTGGCAAGAAATAATAAAAACAAAAAAATAGACACACAACACAGATTCTAATAAATTATCTTGGAACACATGGTATAATAAGACACCATTATTAAATTCCAGATAATTATTCTTATTAATTCAATTAACCGGGCTATAGGTCAAATAATACAATTTAAACTCAACCATGTATGAGTTGTATTAATTCCTAGATAATTACGGTGAAACAATAGACCTTCACATTCTTGATAATTAAAAACCTTTCGCTTGATACAGATATGCCTGAATTAACCTCTACATATCATTCAATGTTTTCATACCGCAAAAATACACTGGCCACATCAATAACAACAAACATATAAAAATTTTATTCAATACAATCCACATTATACTACGAATATTTGACAAAGCCCAATACAAATGGTCACCAAACCTAAAATTATACACAAATCCTTTCTTTCGATTTTAAATGGTACTATGGTCATCAAATCAAGTGCATCCATGTATCAATATGTTGATTCATTTTCCTGGCCATCATGGTGAAAAAAACTTTATCATCAATGTTCCTTAAATATTATAAATACATTGACCCTATTATGGTCCCAATAACAAAACATTAAATTCCATCAATTTTAAAATTTTCATTTTTTATGGGTCACTTATTTTGAGTCAAACAGAAACGATCAAAATGACGCACTAACGATTAGAAAATCTCACCTCAAACTTTTGATCTTTCTATGAACTTCCTATCTAGAATATGCATGCTAATGAACTGTGATACTAAATCATGTCTCGATAATACATAGAATGCTTACTAATTATCCTCAACGGTATATTTACATTAATTAAAATCTGCTCCAGCAACTAGTTCGGAGGACGAAAATTTGATTAAAAAATCGCCGGCTCTCCAAAGGAATGTCCGCAAGTTATCATTCTCTTTCCGGATTCAAAAATAAACATTCACATAGTGTTATTTTATGTTAAATTATCTCACCGATACTAAGTATGTACTAGATCAATTTAGATTCCTCATTATGTCTGGAATCTTCCTTATCAGATTAAATGTGCAACAATAACTCTGGGGGGGGTGGAAAATAATAATTATCGAACGCATTTTTGATATTAGTCAATAATAATACTATTAATTATTGATCATATAAAATTAATTTTTTTTAAATAAATTGTTCAACTGGTCTTTATCCCATGTTACGAATTGTTAATTTTGAAAATGAACAACACAGACCACTCAATAATCAATTGATCAAATTTTCTACGAATTCATCGCCATCCTGGTTTAACTTCCTTTGATTTTGGTAAATGCGAATGAAATGTATTATACACAAAAGGTAATTTTCCAACTAATTATATTTAATTAATACCACTAGTAACATATCATCAATCGGAATATCTTTCTTTTCTATCATATACACTCTTATATACTATGGTGGTGAGACTACACAGCGATTAATGCTGTACATATCTTCCATCACATATCATTAGTACCTGTTTTAATTACTCCTCTGAATTTTTGTTTCATTTTTTATTCATAGCAGTTAGAAAATCAATCGCTCAATACCAAAACCCACTTCAGGTCCCTATGTCAGACTCCACAAGAAAAGAAGGTGCCCTCCACACATAAAACTCAGCCACATTACTATTTGCATTCGGATACCAACATCCCAAACCCAGTACCCATACAGGGGCAACTCTTAGTACTGGGACCTTGTGATGTCCCTCCACAGGCTCATATGTCACAGATGTTGTTGGGATATCTTCCTTTCTCCCATTCATCAACGCTTATGCACAGGAAGCGGAGTGCAGGATCCATTAATAGACTAGACCCCCAAATGTAACAAAATAAGAGGTATCTATCAGATCTTTCTTATTAAGGTCCTGACCCTTATGACAACCACATAATATGTCGAATTATTTCAATAGGGATTGTTACAAACCGTTCACTCTCCTATCTATCTAAGAACGATTTATCAAGTATAAAGTCATGACAGCAAATTTATTAATACAGCGCTCTCCTGCAATTACATGAAGATTTTTTTTATTCAGGGTATAAAATATACATATTGTGTTAATACAAAATAAACATGTATACAGATCCATTTCAAATCAGCCTTACTCACACCGTGATCTAGCATGGTTTTTATTAAGGTATCCCACAATACAGATCCGTAGTTTTTTATTTTAATTCAGGGTATACAGTATAGGATCTCAATTGAGACTGGGTATAATGTATACGGTCTTTTATTTCACACAAAGTGTAACAACGAATAGTATCTTCTACCCAATTATTTTATTCAGGGTACCCCAACACAAGTATAACAGATGCTTTTTTAAATCGGTAACATAAGTAACTATGGGTTCACATACCAAATAAATGGTATTAATGTATACTGATCTTTCCTTGCCATCCAGGGTTTATAAAGTATCGGATCTATTTTAATCCAGGGTATAAAGTATACAGATACTTTTCGCTTTAATTTCAGACCAGGTATAAAGTATACCCATCTATTTTGTCCCTTCCCCGGTATAAAGTATACGCATCTTTTTTTATTACTGGGTATAAAGTATGACGTGATCTTTTTTTATCTCAGGGTATTTTTAAATATAGTTTGTATTAATAAAAGGTTTTACCCAATTATAAGTTCTTTTTTTATTATAGCAGGGTATAAAAGAAACCGGTTATTTATAAGAGTATAACAGTATCACGTGATAACTTTTTTTGCTTTAAACTATACCAAGCATTTTTTACCGTTTATTCAGGGTTAAAGTCATCCAGATCTGATATCAGGGTATAAGAGTATAGCAGATCTTTTTTTAACCCTTTCACGAGTACGAAAATTTCAGGATAATAAAGTTATCCCGATATGCAAGAACTATACCAGATGTTTTTGTATCAGGCGGTATCAAGGGTGTGGCTTTTTTTATTTCAGGTTAATATACAACCCATACAGATCCTTTTTAATGCCTTCCAGAAGCATACAGTAAAATATCAGATCTTTTTTATTGTAAAGCATATAAACGATATACCAGAGTCTTTTTTTTATTCAGGGGTCATAATCCCCAGTAACGGTTCTTTATTTATTCAGGGTTATAACAGAAATCCATAGTTTATACTATTCAGGGGTCATCACCAAATTCAGGATAAATGTTTTTATACCAGTAATTACCACAAGTATACTAGATGTTTTTTTACATTCAGGGTTGAACACCATAACCGATCTATTTTTATTCTATAAAGCATACACATCTTTTTTTTATTCAGGGTATAAAAGTATACACCACCTTTTTGCACTTCAGGGATATTAATAGTATATAGATGGTTTTTTATTCAGGGTATATAAGTATACGGATTTTTTTGCATTCAAAATTCAACTAGTAAATAGATTGGTTTTTTACCAAAATAAAGTTTACGGATCTGTTTTTTTTATTCAGGGGTATACTAAGTAATACGGTATCTTTTTTTATTCAACGGTTTAATGTTAGGATCTTTTTTTATTAGTATCAAAAGAACTACAGATGTTTTTTTATTCAGAGGTATAAAGTATATAGCATGTTTTTTTATTCAGGGCGATATATAAAGTATACAGATCACTATTTTTTTATTCAGGGTATTATAAAGATATACAGATCTTTTTTTATTACAGGGGTATTATTATAAAGTTTTATAGATGTTTTTTTTTTTTTATTCAGGGTATAAAATTATAAGTTTACAGATCTTTTTTTATTCGGGTGGTATAAAGTCTGCAGATCTTATTTTATTTCAGGGTTATATAAAGTTATACAGATCTTTTTTTTATTGGGGGTATAAAGTATTTGGGCAGATCTTTTTATATTCAGGGTATAAAGTATGACCGATCTCTTTTTTTATTCTGGGTATAAGATGTAATACAGATCGCTCCCAACTTCCTCGGAGTTGTTCTCCCCTCCCCCTCCCTGTAGGCTTCTGGGACACGTGACAGGTCCAGAACAGAAAGACTACTAGGTGGCCATTTCACAAAGACGCAGAGCTTCTTGGCTCAAGCGACCATGCGCTTATTGTTGTGGCACCGGGCCGTAGACAGGCGGCAAGCTGCAAAGGCTGGTCACAACCAGGGGCCACACTGAGATAGATGCCGGCGTCAAGGGGAGAGATAGACGGGCCGAGGTGGAAAGCAGGGAAACCGCTGAAGAGCACGCTAAGGAAAAGGTCGGACCAAGCAGCAGGTTCTTATGCAGAGTAGAGCCGAGCAAGCACAGCACTGGGATTACTAACGCGAGGCCAGCAGCGGGATATACCGAAGCCCGGTTCGCTTCCATCCCGTCCATTCCAGGCTCCTTATTAGCTCATAGACGGCACAGACATTTTCCACCATTTTTGGGGTTGGGAAAAAGAAAAGTTGTGTCTTATGGATGTGAAAAAATCACGGTATATGAACAGAGCCTTAAAATGTTTGATTTAGGAGGGCTGTAGCAGGAAGGAAGCCTGCAGATGAAGTAACAGGTACAAATTATATAGGAAGGATTTGTTTAATCTCTGTGTATCACCTGCGAGGATAAATCAACTTCTCTGTGGTATGATGTCGAGGGTGTTTAATCACTTTAATGGAATCTGGTTAAAATGTCTAGCACCCATTTAAAAGTGGTCGTAAACTCCGCATTTTGATTTTTTACTATAGATCAGCTTATAATTAAATTCCGATTCTGTAGGGAAAATAAAAAAAAAAAAAAAAAAAAAAAAAAATAAAAAATAAAAAAAAAAAAAAAAAAAAAAAAAATAAAAAACAATGAATATCTCCGAAACTTGCACGGTTCAGGAGATATTCTATGAGTGGCTTCAGCAGCTGGGTGATGTCACTGTTGCAACATTCTGAAAGAAAGGCATTACCTGTGCTGTTCCTCTTACAGCGTCCTGTTGCTGTGCCCTAGACTCCAGCATGCTATGCGCGGGATCGAAAGTTTGTGACGTACACCGCGGCTCGGCCATCCAAAGCGGCCGCAGCCTGTGAACTGGAAGGAAGCCCGAAGTTGAAGATGAAAGCCTTCTATAGCGGTGGACAAAACATACCTGTTTATAAGCCGCCTAGGCAGAGTCTCCAGCAGCCCACCGCCACGGGACGCTCTATCAGCGGCGCGGGGGTCTAAGTCCCCAGCCTGCTGTTTCACCAGGGGCGGCCCTGATGGTGGGTGTATGGACTTGGGATGCAAGACTGAGACCAGGTCACCGACCCCGAGTGCGGTCCAGCGGGTGGTAGAGTAATTACTGACAGGGGAGTGCGCAGGACACGGAATCTACTTTGGAAGAGGCAGACAGCATACTTGGTTCTGATCCAAAAACGGATGGGATGGATGGAGTGGGTCGGAGTGATACGCGTATGCGTGGTTCAGACAGCCGGGTCGGGGTATTATTCGGGGCAGCGAGGGTACAGAGGAGCGAGCTCAAGAATGGTCAGGTCACAAGCCAGGTTCAGCAGGATGCGGGCAAATTCAGTATTACGGTATCAGACTCAGAAGTGTAGTCAGGCAAGCCAGGGTTTTAGAACAGCTGAGAAGAGCAGGAATCAGGAAAACAAAGCAGAGGTCGGCAAACGGAGTATACAGCACACAGGAAACAGGATACAAGGACCAAACGGCAAACTAACATACTGTTCCTACGTTTAAATAGCCCGCCTCCTCCTGTCATTGGTGCCAGGCGCGCCGTCCGTGATCCCGAAGTGCGCATGCGCGAACCCCGCCGCTGCCATGCGCGAGGCCAGGTCCCTACCGCCCGCCGGGTTAGAGAGAGTAGGTGGTTCTGTGT
Organism: Staurois parvus; assembly: GCA_951230385.1. NCBI lineage: Eukaryota > Metazoa > Chordata > Amphibia > Anura > Ranidae > Staurois > Staurois parvus. The sequence goes on from CATNWA010005345.1 coordinate 14,014, forward strand.
ATGCGCGGCCCGGACGCGATGCCGCCCAGAACACTCGGATACTGGACAATTACCACTGGAATAGCGCTTTGTTTCAAGGTAAGTCTTTCATAATGGGCTAGTATGAGGTGTACACACACATTATTGATATTGCGCTTGCAAGAGGAAACTTTTTTTTTCCCTAAGTTTATTACTGACTTAACCCCTCGCGCCTCCAGAGGGATTTACCCCTTTCTGTCCAGGCCATCTTTTTGTGTATAAGGGCACTGTTGGTTAGATTTTAACTGACAATATTGCGCCTGGTCATGGCAACGACTTGCCACCCAAAATTTGAACATTTACGGCCTTTTTTTTTCCAGGAATACAGCTTTCTTTCGGTGGTTATTTGATCGTCTGTGCGCTTTTTTTATTTTTGTGCACTTATAAAAAAAAAAAGTCCAACAATTTTGAGAACAAAAACAATTATTTTTTGACCTTTTTGCTATTAACACTCCCACTAGCCTACAGGGCCAATTATACCCCCTTCCTGTCCCCAGGACAATTTCCAGCTTTCAGCGCTGTCACACTTTTTGAATGACAATTGCTAGGCGGTCATGCAACACTGTACCCATATGAAATTTTTAGGCATTTTTTGTAACAGATAGAGCTTTATTTTGGTGGTAGTTTAATCACTCTGGGGTTTTTTAATTTTTCTTAAACAAACCAAAAAACACTGAAAAATTTGAAAAAAAAAATGTTTTTTTCTTATAAAATTTTGTAAATAAGTGATTTTTCTCCTTCATGATGTGCGGTTTGTAATGAGGCTGCACTGATGGACACTGATAGGTGGCACTTGATAAGCAGCATGATGCACATTGATAGGCAGCACTTACTGGCACTGATTAGGCGGCCAGGCAGGCACTGACTGGCACTGATTGGCAGCATGATAGGTGGCACGATGGGGATTGATAGGTGGCAATGACTGGCACTGATGGGGGTGACACTAAAAGGCAGCTCAGATGGGCAACTGATATGTGGCATTGATGTGCCACTGGTAGGCACTGATATGTGGCATTGATGTGTGCACTGGTAGGCACTGATGGACACTGACAGGTGGCACTGCTGGGGCTAAACTGATCATCAGGGCACACTGATCATCAGTGCCCTGATGATCAGTGTAGATGCCCCCTCCGCGGAAAGCCGGTTACCGGCTCTCCTCTCCAATGTCAGCGTGACAGCTCGAGAGGAGAGAAATGCTGATAACTGGCATTTCCCTGTTTACATGCGATCAGCTGTGATTGGACACAGCTGATCACATGACCGAGCCGATCATCTTCGACTCTTTCCATGGATCGATGATCGCTGTGTCCAAGGGACAATTTGGGGTTCCAATCAAATTCCCCTGATGAAGTCACGTGACCCTGTGACGCAACGCGTAGGGGAGGGGCTCTGACGTCACGACATTGCATTGGAGATGCGAGCTGATCCGAGCCACAAGCGCAGGCAGACAGCACTGCAGGGGCAGCTGCAGAGTGGTTTCTTTTTGCCTGTTGATTGCCGTCTATGCTTGTTTGGATCACATATGAGCTGTATGCCATCGAGCAATACCTTAAATTGGCAGGAAAAATAAACCCACTTTGTGTACATGGATAAGACACTATGGTCTGGCTTTTTCTTTTTGACCAAACACACCCCACGAGCTGTGCATAAGGAGGAGTGAAACGAGGGAAACAACTCCAGGAGGGCAATTGGGAGATCCCAAGAGAGCTGGTCGGTGTTACTCATTGATACACAGGGAGATAAAGGATAATAACAGGAGGATCCATCTTTATGCATGTCCACCTTCTGGGACGGCTAGAGCAAGGGCATCATCCATTACATCTATCCTGGAAGGATAAAAAGCGTATTTGCCTGGATTTATTCAGGCAAATATAGAGGTGAGCATATAGGGAGACCATCTAGCACTCGGAATGAAGGAACAGAAAATTCACTTGCACATTTATTTTGAAAGACTTTAAATTATATTTTATTTGTTTACTATAAGCACGTGCACATCTGTATATGTCTTTGCACTATAAATATAGAGTGCACACAGCAATATAGAGGTGCATTATGGGTTTACATCATGGCACCCATTAAGGCACTATCACTTTAGGATTATCCACTATGCATGTTCATCTATATGTATATTTTTTATATATGTTTAGTGTTATAGTCACAATTCATAATTGTTGACATTGAAATTGATATTGATATTTTCTTTAGAAGTATAAATTGAATATATAAATATATAGGAGCGCGGCGCAATCCATCCTTTACTAAACATGTAATACTTACCAAGGTTTTGCACAGAACAGCCCCAATCTTCCTCTTCTGGGGTCCCCACTGGCACACCTGGCTCCTCCCACATAGCAAGCTGGGCTCAATTTCGAGGCAGGCGCTGTGTCCATGTCTCAGCTCCGCCCTCTGCTCACTCCTCACAGGCTGTGATTGACAGTAGCAAGAGCCAATGGCTCCCGCTGCTGCCTCTATTTACAGTGAAGAGAGAGAGGGGGGAGAGCTGCTACTCTCGGGCACAGGGGCTGCATCAACATTGGGCTCAGGTAAAGTATTTAGGGGGGGGAGCTGAAAGTTAAACACTTACTTTTGCAGCTCACCAATTCTTAATGTGATGGCTGCATTAGTTCTGCTTTCTTTCTTCTGTTTTCATCTGGTGATCCAGCCAAGAAGTCTCCTGTGTTTTTCAAAAGTCCAAGCTCTCCAGGAGAATGTATCAGTTCATATGGATAAGATCAACAACTCACTGAACACTGGCAGGGGTGAATAAAATAATCAGCTTGAATTTATTCATGTAAAACCTTCATCCCAAAAGGAAAAAAAAACACTGTTTGCTGTAACTGCTTAGAAAGTGTGAGCTGGAGTTTGGCTTCAATTTATTAGTGTATGTAAATCTGCCAGTACATCTAACACTCCCCTGCCCCCACACTGACAATGCTGCTGTCCGCTGTGCCTCCTGTGCTCATTCCTTCCAGAGTTGTGTCTCACTAATACTGAAGGGGTGTTACAGGCCAGATCACCAAGTGAAAACAGAGGGGAAAAAAGCCACAGAAAAGAAAACTAGCGCAGCCACCACATCTAATGCTTGGTAAGCTACAATCTATTACATTTTTGGTTTCGAGTTTAATACTGCTCTAGTGCAGAGAATGCATTAACCCCTTGGCGCCGGCACCTCCCAGCCCTTTAAGAGTTTCAGAAGCCGGGAGGCGGGGAAGGGTTTTAAGGTCATGTGACAGCAGTGATTCGCCGTCACTGCGTCACATGATCGGGAAAGGTCCCGATCGAAAGAGATCGGGACCTTTCCATGAGTACCGGGCATGTGTGCTGGGAGCGCACAGGGCGCACGCTCTCAGCACATGTTTTTATTAATTGCACGCAAATGTGCGGCTGCTCGGTGTCAAGGCCTGACGCTGGGAGGCCGCACATTTGCGTGCGGCCGGCGTGAAGAGGTTAAGATAAAAAACCTTCTACCTTTCCAACCACTTTAAATGCTCGAGGTAATATCCCACAGCGCACTGCAAATGTGCAAAGGGGTCCTAAACAATCAGCACAACTCCCCGATCTTTTCCCGAATCCAGACTTGGGTCTATCTCGTCTTCTCCAATCAACCGTTTTCACATTTGTTTCATGTTATCCAATAAAAAAGACTGTCGTCACAGACGCCGCCATACAATCGGATAATTAGAAGTTAACACGAATGGCTCCGGCTCCAGTTTGTCATCCTAGAACTTGTTTAGACGGTGTGACTGCGCCTCGGCCAGCGTGAGCTACAAAGCGCTTTCTCGCTCCAAGACTATCGCGCTTCTCAGGCCGGCACAAGAGCGTCCTTGAAAGTGATTGAAATCTGAATTCCGCTTCAAAGTTTGTTATGAAGAAATGTATTTGGCGTGTATACACTTTCTTCCTCCTGTCTCCAGATTAAAAGGAAAACGAAAAATAAAAGCGGAAAACGCCGACGGTCCTGCCACCTCAGTAGTGACTGTTTATGTTATGTTGTGTAGGAAGGAAATTTGTATCAGATAGAGATCGCGGAGTGGAAGGAGAGGGGATCATCAGAGCTGTAGAAGAGGAAGAGCCCATGGAAAGTCTCATGCATCAAATTCCACATCTCAAACATCCCGATAATGGACAGAAGTGATTCCCCGACTTCACACAACATCCTTCTGTTATATTCGTACAAGTCAGGCGGAAATGGCTGCTATATTAGGCCGGTTTATGTCACTTACAATGTTCTGATAATAATTTCAGGATGAGACCAAACATTATTATTATATTATTATACAGTATTTATAAAGCGCCAATAGTTCGCTCAGCGCTGTACATTACAAAGGGGGACAGAACATGTGACAGAACAATACCAATACAATGCAAAACATGAGGAGATCGAGGGCCCTGCTCTTTGGAGCTTACAGTCTAGGAGGGAGGGGATGGTGGCACAGGAGGAGATAGCTGTGGGGGATGGAGTGGTAGGAAGAGTGGAGGAGGTCGGCAAGTTAGCAGGGGGGTGGGGTAGGCTTCCTGAAGAGATGGGGTTTTTTCAGGGTGTACCTAAAGGAGAGGAGAGTAGGTGATTATCTGATGGGTTGGGGAAGGGAGTTCCAGAGGATGGGTGACACCCTGGAGAAGTCCTGGAGGCGGGCATGGGAGAAGGAGACCAGGGAACTAGAGAGAAGGAGGTCTTGTGAGGAGCGGAGTGTGCGTGTGTTGGGTGGTACTTGGGATATTAGGTCAGTGATGTAGTTTCGGGGCAGTATGGTGGACGGCTTTGTACGTCAGTGTTAGGATTTTAAATTTGATCCGTTGCGCAATCGGAAGCCAGTGGAGGGATTGACAGAGGGGGTGGCGGAGATGGAGCGGTTGGAAAGGTGAATGAGTCTGGCAGCCATATTCAGGATTCGACTGAAACGGGGATAGCCAGCGGCGAGGCAGGCCAGTTGAGGAGGGAGTTGCAGTAGTCAAATATTGTTTTTTTGTTCTTTTACAATTTAAAGTGGAACTAAAGACTCAATGTTTTCGGCCTTAATACGTTCTCTACTTTAACCACTTGACACCCCTCCCCAACGTATCCATTGTGTTAGGAATGGACTGGCAGCAATGGTGGGGACTCACTGCCTTTTGATCTGCAGTACCAGGGCTGGCCAGCGGGTGCTCCCGGCAATCAAAGACTCAACCTTTCAGCCAGCTACACACCTGGATCTGATGAGGCTGGGGTATTTAAGGGATGGCCAGACCCACAGACTCTGCCTTGGTGGTGTTGTGGTTTGTCCTGGGCCCTGTATCTGTCCTGCATCCTGTTTCTGTCCCTCTGCCTGACCCTCTGTACTACGCTGCTTGTTACCTGTTTTGATCTCTGGCTTGTGACCCTGACCATCCCTCTGCCTGCTGACCCTCTGTACTACGCTGCTTGCTACCTGCTGAACCTGGCCTGTGACCCCGACCATTCTCTGCTTGCTCCCCCTGTACCTACCTGCCCAATTGATATTGATCCGGCCTGCCTGACGACGCTTGCTTGTATGTACTGTTATCTGTGGGTGGTTTGGTTTGGTTTGTTTGCACTGTATTATGTTTAGTATTGCACTGCGTTTATGTTTGTATGGTTAGTGTTAATAAATTGTATTGTTTATCACATATCTGAAGTCTGCGTTTCCCTGCTTCAGTCACACACCTCTGGTCATACCTGGGAGCCCTGACATTACACCAAGGCCAATCCTGACCAGAAGTGGCTGCACAGGGAAGCCATCTTGGCTTGTTGATGGGAAGGATGGATCTTGATGAGGTTGAATATTTTATATCTGTAGCGTTTGATGACAGGGAGTAATGCTTATCAAACTCTGAAGGAGTATACCGGGATGAACTGCTAGAATGTATACGGCTCGCTCATGTTCTAGTAAATCAGGGCACAGAGTTCTCTGAGGTGCAGCCTTTGATTGAGGTTTGTGCTGAGTTGGTTTCATCTGGTTCCCCCGAATGCAGGGATGAATTTTTGCCACCATTTAGTGCAGACCAGGTAGAGTCCCTGGTGTGGTTATTAGAGGATGATGTGGGTTACTTTCTGGAGCGTTATTCCACATGTTCACCACAGACACTAAGAGATTGTATAAACGCAGGTGCAGTCATTGACCAGACAGGCTTTGTGTAAGCTCAGCTTTGTTCAACCCATACTGCAGACATGGACAGATTTGTTGCACCCAACCGTCTCAGTCAGCTTACAAAGACCCAGTCCTGCTTCTAATCTATTTCCTCAAAACTCTATTCCTCCTGCATTCCCAACAGCTCCTCCTGCCCTGCTATCTACCGCATGTCAGTACCTGTTCCCACTCGCTGCACCTATCCTGCCTTTAACCCTGTAAAAGAGCCCTCTGTAGCAACCGCTCCCTCCTCTGTTCCATCCTCCAGTTCTTCTCTGTCTCCAGCTGCTCCATTCGTTTGCAGACCTGCGTTTTACTTGCAGTGCTCCAGTAGTTAAAACCAGAAAAAAGCGAAAATTCTTTCCAAACCAATACCATCCTGCCAGTATCCAAACCGGTGAGCCCTGCCTTCCGTGGTTCAGCCTGAAGCCTCTACTCAGCCTGAAGCCTCTACTCAGCCTGAAGCCCTCTTCAGCCTGATTGCCTCTCTTCAGCCTGATGCCTCTCTTCAGCCTGATGCCTCTCTTCAGCCTGATTGCCTGTACGCAGCCTGATGCCTCTCTTCAGCCTGAAGCCTCTACTCGGCCTGAAGCTCTACTCGGCCTGATGCCTCTACTCGGCCTGAAGCCTCTACTCGGCCTGAAGCCTCTACTCGGCCTGATGCCTCTCTTCGGCCTGAAGCCTCTACTCGGCCTGAAGCCTCTACTCGGGCCTGAAGGCTCTACTCGGCCTGAAGCCTCTACTCGGCCTGATGCCCTCTCTTCGGCCTGATGCCTCTCTTTCGGCCTGATGCCTCTCTTTCGGCTGAACGGCCTCTACTTCGGCCTGAAGCCTCTACTCGGCTGATCGGCTTGATGCCTCTACTCGGCCTGATGCCTCTACTCGGCCTGATGCCCTCTACTCGGCCTGATGCCTCTACTCGGCCTGATGCCCTCTACTCGGCCTGATGCCTCTACTCGGCCTGATGCCGGTACGCAGCCTGATGCCGGTACGCTAGCCTGATGCCTGTACGCAGCCCTCAACCTGATGCCTCTCTTCGGCCTGAAAGCCTCTACTCGGCCTGATGCCTCTACTCGGCTGATGCCTCTACTCGGCTGATGCCTCTACTCGGCCTGAAGCCTCTACTCCGGCCGTGAAGCCTCTCTACTCGGCCTGAAAGCCTCTACTCGGCTGATGCCTCTACTCGGCCTGAAGCTCTACTCGGCCTGATGCCTCTACTCGGCCTGATGAGCCTCTACTCGGCCTGATGCCTCTACTCGGCCTGATGCTCGTACTCGGCCTGAAGCCTCTACTCGGCCCTGAAGCCTCTACTCGGCCTGAAGCCCATCTACTCGGACCTGAAGCCTCTTACTCGGCCTGAAGCCTCTACTACTCAGCCGGACAAGCCGGCATTCAGCCTGATGCCTCTACCCAGCATGATGAACTGATCCAGGCCTGACGATCCTATTAGGCCAAGTTGACTCGATGCCCGCTGTTGATCCGATGATCCGCGGTACCTGATCCCGGTGCCCGCTGTCGAGCCAAATGACCTGATGCTGGTGACCCAGTGCCCGCTGTCATACCTGGTGACCCGATGCCCGCGGGTCGAGCCAGACAATCGGGTACATTTGATGACCCGGTGCGTTCCACTGTCGTTGCCTGTTGACTCTGAGGCCCACTGCCTTGCCAGATGACTGCGGTGCCCGCTGTCGAGCCAAATGACCTGATGCCTGGTGACCCTGAGTGCCCGCTGTCCAGCCAGACGAGTCCCATGTCCTGACCCAGTGCCCGCGGTCATACAGTTGACTCGAGCCCACTGCCTTGCCAGATGACGCGGTGTGCCCGCTGTCGAGCCAAATGACCTGATGCCTGGTGACCCGATGCCCGCTGTCCAGCCAGACGATCCAATGATCTGACCCCAGTGCCAAGCGGTTCATCCCAGTTGACTCTGGAGCCCACGGTTGTAGGCCTGGTGACTCGGTGCCCGCCGCCCCGCCTGGGGGCCTGAGACCTGTCGTTCTCGCCTGGGGGGTCCGGCGCCCAGCCGCTCCGCCTGAGGGCCCGAGACCTGTCGCTCCGCCTGGGGGTCCCCGGCGCCGCGCCGCTCGCGCCTGAGGGCCCAGAGACCTGTCGCTCCACTGGGGGTCGGCGCCCGCCGCTCCGCCTGAAGGGCCCGAGACCTGTCGCTCATCTCGGCTGGGGGTCCGAGCGCCTGTCGCTCCGCCTGGATGGGTCCGGCGCCCGCCGCTCCGCCTGAGGGACCCGAGACCTGTCGCTCCATCCTGGGGGTCCGGCGCCCGCCGACTACCGCCTGAGGGCCCGAGACCTGTCGCCCCGCCTGGGGGCCCGAGACCTGTCGCCCCGACTAGGGGGCACGATGCCTGTCGCCCGCCTGGGGCACGATGCCCGCCCGCCCCGCCTGGGGGGCCCGACGCCGGTTGCTTCCCCCCCCGCCGCCCCGCCCCCCCGGGGCGCCGCCCCGCCCCCGCGCCCCCCCCGGTCGGTGCCTGCTGCTCGCTCCGCCCTGTGGGGGCCCGGTGCGCTGCTGCTCCGCCCGGGGGCCCAGGTGCCTGCTGCTCCGCCTGGTGGACCCTACGTGCCTGCTGCTTCGCCTGGTAATCCCGATGTGCCTCTGCCCGGCAGAGTCCTGCCCGATGTGCTCTCTCCTGCCCTATGTGCCTCTGCCCAGGAGTCCTTGTTTCCTGGCCCGACTGTCGCCTCTGCCCGGTGTCCTGCCCGTATGTGCCTTTCTGAACGGGGAGTCTCTGCCCGATGTGCCTCTGCCCGGAGTCCTGCCCGATGTCCCTCTGCACGGAAGTCCTGACCCGGTGTGCTCTTGCCCGGAGTCCAGCCCGGTGAGTGCTCTGCCCGGAGTTCCAGGCCCGGTGTGACCTCTGCCCGGATGTCCATGCCCGGTGTGCCTCTGCCGGAGTCCAGCCCAGAGTGTGCGCTCTATGCCCGGAGTCACTGCCCGGTGTGCACAGTCTTTGATATCCGCCAGTTACCAGAACCCGGGCGGTGGAACATTTTGCCCAGCTAGGACTGTTTTGGAGCGTCCTGAGGCTGAGGCCGCTCCTTGGGGGGGAGGGGGGTAAGGTTACTGTATAGGAGATGGAATGGAACAGCAATACAGGCCAGCAGAGAGTGGTGGGACTCACCTTGTCCCTTTTGCAGACATCTGCCAGAGTACCAGGGCTGGCCAGCAGCCGGGTTGCTCCCAGCAATCAAGAGACTACGAACCATTTCCAGCCAGCTAACACCTGGAACGATGATGATGCTCGGGGTATTTAATGGGATGGCCCCCAATAGACCCACAGACTCTGCCTTTGGTTGTTGTGTTTGTCCTGGGGCCCTGTAGCATAGTCCTCATTGTCATCCCTGTTTTCTGTCCCTCTGCCTGCGGACCCTCTGTACTACGCTGCTTTTGTACCTGTTTTTTGATCTCTGGCTTGTTGTGACCCTGAACCATCCCCTCGGCCCTGAACCCTCTGTACGGCTACGCTTGTTGCTTGCTACCCTGCTGAAACCTGGCCTGTGACACACCCACCAGGATCCGACCATTCAATGCTCTGCTCCACTGCTCCCCTGCCCTTAACCTACCCGCCCAATTTTTGATATTGGACCCTGGCTTACTTCCTGGCATTTCCCTGCTTACGACGCTTGAACGGCTCTTGTATGTACGTTATATTTTCTTATCATGTCGGGTTTGTTGGTTTGGTTTGTTGTCGCACACTGTATTATGTTTAGTATTGCACTGCGTTTATGTTTGTGTTGGTTAGTTAGTGTGTTAATAAACTTGTATTGTTGTATCAGCACATATCTGTGATAAGTCTGGCGTTTTCCCATTGCATCAGTCACACACCTCTGGCATACTGGGAGCCCTGACACAATTGTAGGCAATTGTCGCACCTACAGAGATGGGACTGCGAGTCATCCAGCTTGCCTAAGGATCCCTCCATCTTTGTTAATCCTATCCTCCCATCCTCCAATCCCCCCTCTGCCCTCTCTATTGAGTGAAAATGGGGGGTCCATGTGCGTCTAAGGGTTCAGAAGTGCCACAGGCAATCAGGCCTCAGCGGAGAGCTTTCCATGGTTATAAATTCCCAAATTTAGCTGGTGCCCCCCCGAGTGTCCTGTGAGCTTTCTCCCCATACCTGAGAGAATCGTTTATAAACCATAAACCAGTCCTTCACTGGGCTTTCAAAGACAATTCCTGCCTAGCTGTATAAAACAGACTCACATGTTAAAAACCCACTTTCCATATAATTTTTATATCTGGAGCTGGGAATATAATTACATAAAAACCAAGCATATATTCAGTTAGCTCCAATTTAATGTAACAATGTTTTGCTGATAATCTTACACCCCTTAGATTGGGTAAAATCTACAGGAGAGCAAAAAACGATATACTCCTTAACCAGTCCCAAGCAGGTATGTCATATTTAATACTCTAGACGCTTCAGCAGATGATTCTGCTATATTAATCCTACTAGTGTGGCTACGCTGCTTACATGACACCTAGGGTAGTTTATTGATCTCATGATATAAACTGGGAGGGATTTTGAGTTCTAGCTTGGGTCTCTGCCTAAACACCCCTCCCAAAATGAAGGCGATTGGTTCTCCCGCTTTAAATGGAGACACCCTGCTGAGTTTCCTAGAAAAAACAAGCCTGTTATGGCTGGGAGGCAAGATAGGTGGAAGTTGAAGGAATTCTCGCCCTTTTAAAACATCGGATAACCAGCCTTTTCGGAGAACGATACCACTTTTGCTACTGAACACTTGAACGCTGCTATGAACCAAGCCCGAAGACGGCAAAGTACTTTACCTCTCCTAAACTTCTTTCTGTTATCTCTTTGCTGTGTTATTTGGTCTCTGTATTATATATAATAATATATATAGATAGATATATTGGCTACATCTTTTTTCTGTAAATATTTGTTATTGCAACCCTTTTGACCTTTTTTAGTATATAACTCCTATTATCTGAAAAGTTGTCGAAACTGTTTCTAAAAGCTCTTTAATGCAATCGCTTCAGAAATCCCTGCCGCTCTGAGATGAGCGCTTACGTGGTGTTGTTTTTAAAACTCCCTCTAATTATATCTGCCTGCGATGGACAATGGTATACAGATTGATTATTCAAACCATCATACTGTTATTGCTAATATTGGTGTGTTTCCTCCTACTCTGTTCAAAAAAGGTGGGTGGTGGCCAGTGTTGAAATGGTTAATTGCGTAATTAACCTGAACCTCCAGTAACAATCGCTCTCAGGCGGCAGGTACATTGTGATTTTGGTCAATTAGCGTGGTAAATATAAAATCTTTGTACAACAGTTGCACCTGAGCCGTGGCATTGTTTACGCACGTAACAGCACGGTTTTTAGAATTGCTAGTCCTTCAATTCGCGAACGAGTTGGTGAGAAGGGCTGGGGTGATGTTCTGACGCCACGACTCGTCAAACACCTATATGTCGCTGGGACTTTCAGTGGTTAATAAACAGAGATAAATGCCCCCCATCATCCATCCTTTGGTACTGTTTTTAAATTAGAGCCGCAGTTGATGAAGAACATTTTTGTCAAAAATCAATTCTAGCGGATAAGCAGCTTTGCCTGGATTGCGTTTACAACAAGCGGCCTCCTCAGTAACCAGAGCCTTTCCCATTCCACAGTAGAAACCCAGGCCCTGCAGCCAGCGGGTTCCACCAGCTGACCACAAAGTTGATCAAGGACCAAGAGACGAGCCTCAATCATCTATGTCGCAAGTAATTTCATCAGGTTTTAACGTTTGCACCCAGTTGTAAACAAACCATTACTTGCGTTTCATCCAATGCCTTTCAAGGGACTAGGAAGAAGAGATATGGGGTCTAATAGACCCCAAGATCCTCTCAGTAAAGTGTACCCTGTCCACTGCCCCATCAGCTATCTCACAGGTGGATGTTGTTCATCCCTTTTAAATAGCAATAAAGGTCGAGTTAAATAACATTTAAAAGTACAGTGGAAGAAATAAATAATAATTACAAAAAAATAGTTTAACCCGCCCCGCTCCGCCCCGCCGCCCGCGCCCGCGACCCTCACGCCGACTGGGATCGCAACGAGCTCCCCATTCTAATGTGGCAAAGGATAGGCGACATTAAATGCCGTCTGTCCCAAGTCAGTACGTAAACATGAGATTGCACCACCACACATCGTACATGTGAGGTATCGACTGCAAACGTCAGTTCTCAGATCAATAATTTCTAGCACTAAAGTGTTCACCTGTAGAGGTTGTTTTAAAGTGTCGCCTATGGATAAATATAATGTATGTAGTTTGTCTTTCTTCCAACAATTTTAAAGTGTTGACACGTTTGGTATCTAGTTAAGTGGTGCAGGTCCAACAATTATTTATTTATTTATCATTTATTTCAGTGTACTTATATACTCGCTGTCAATTTACCCAGCACTTTACATATATATAGTACACTTCACATCAGTCCCCTACCCCTCAAGGTCCATAACTCCACACGTTCATACATTTACTAGGGCCAATTTTAGACATGGATGACAATTAACCTACCAGCATGTCTTTGGGAGCGTGGGAGGAAGGAAACTGGAGGTACCCAGAGGACACCCTCGCAGGGCACAGGGAGGGAACATAGCAAACTTCCAAGTAGGTGGTGCCATGGGTTGTGATTCGATGATCCATCAACCCTATGTGCTGCCCAGGAGGAAATGCTAATTAACCATTTATATCTACTATGCGCTGCCCATCGCATCACATCTCTTCTATTTCACCAAACAGTTGAGTATTATATTTTGTTTCTTCTGTGCATCAAAATTCCGTTAAAGTCTCCTTTCTTTGTATTTTTTAAATGTCGTTTGAGAAAAATGCTGCAAAAATTACCATGTAATAGTAAAAAGTGCAACACACAACCATTTTATCATCTAAGGGCTGGCTGCTGTAATATATATATAATCTTTGGGGTTTCTAAGTTATATTTTCTAGCAAAAAAATACAGATTTTTACATGTAAACAAAAAGTGTCAGAAAAAGCCTGGACTTTCAAGTGGTTAAGGTGAAGAATACACCCTAATTACCTGGCACTAACCCCACCCCTCCTTAAAACAGACCTTGCTCCTTGTCACCACTCAAGAACATTTGTCGCCAGCTGCTGGGCAGGCTTCTGCGCGCTGCCATCAAGTCAAACTCCTATGAGGAGGGACCACAGGGACATTTGCTTACTGGTGCTGTATGTGTCCAATGCACCACACACAGCCCAGGTCGTGGCGAGCACATATGCCATGGAGTGTCTCCTTAGCACCTGACGTGCTACAGGAGGCACCCAGAGGAGGTGAGAACATTGATGAGCGCTGCGAGGGCGGAACTACCAGACAGAAAAGAAAAAAGAAATTAAAATAAATAAAAAAAAAAAAAAAATATTAGTTGCACAGAGCAGGGTAAGAATACCGTTCCTTCATTTGAAAATAAAATGTTAGCGTTATCAACTTAAAGCTTGTTAAACTTAATCCAAAACTTGTACACAAACTTTTATTTTATTACTTTTAAAGATGTCTATACATACCCAAGGAGTCTTCAAGAGGGAGGAGAGGAGGAGGGGCTTGCTCAGCTAAGGGACACCCTCCTTGTGCCTGCAATTGCCTGAGCTAAGGGCAGATTGATTCCAAGATGTAAAATGATTACATTAATCATCTGCCCTTATCATAGATGGCTATGGTCCAGAAAGGCTTTAGGAAGGTGGGATATTTTTCCCCCCCCCCCACACCCCCCCCCCCCCCCCCCCCCCCCCTTATTAATGATCGGCGGGGGCCCACCCCCCCCCCCCCCCCAGACATATGCTTTAGGAAGGTGGGAAACCCCCCCCCCCTATTTTTCAACGTGTTGTCTCAGCTAAAAAAAAAAAAAACACACATAGACTTGGATGGATGGGGAGTTTCTCTTTTTATAGCAAAAATGAATTACAATAAGCACTTCTTCAGTTTTGTGCGTGCTCAGATACAGTTGAGTTCCTGATGTAAGGAGAAGCCCCCGTTAAGCCCTTTAAATGAGAAATAAGGGAAAGGAAGCAGAGCCTTCTCTCTGTCAAGGTGGACTTGCTGTGGTTGGACATCTCAAAGCAGTCGCGCATTGATCAGGAGAGCCAGTTACCACTGGCTCCTCGATCAGAGTTGTGACTGAGAAGCGGTCCAGGCATACTTTGGTGGTCAGTGTGGTCCAACCTCGACGCTACTGTGGACAACCATGTTGGTCTCTCTATAGCTATGGCGAAGTCTCTCTTTTTTCACATTGCTATAGCGCAGACACGGCTGTGATAGAGGGGAACTACGACCATGTGCAGATTGGTTTGAGTTTGGAGAGACAGCGAGCCCCTTATGATGATGGGCTCGAGACAGGAAATGGCTGGGAGCAGCCCTACCCACAATCCTAGCAACAAGACAAGGAGGAATGAGTACCATCTAATTGGAGTTTTTTTTGGCCAGTCTTTGGGAGGGACGTAAATGAACCTATACCTATAGGCAAGGACATTATTAAACTTTAAGGGCAGCAACAGTGGCTAAATGAGTTAGCCACTTTCCGCCTGGCAGTACTGGGGGTCGCTGGTTTAAATCCCCAACCTCGGCACCTACCTGCTGGAGGTTTGCATGTTCTCCCTATGCCTCCAATGGGTTTCCTACGGGTACTCCGGTTGTCCTTCCACACTCCCAAAGACATGCTGGTAGGTTAAATTGGCTGCCTGTTCCTAAAAATTGTGTGTGAGTTAGGGAACCGAAATGTGAGGTTAGGGACCTTAGATTGAATGTGAGTTAGGGACCTTAGATTTGTATGGCCCCTTGAGGGTTAGGGACTGATGTGAATGTAACAATATATATGTGAAGCGCTGTGTAAATTGAACAGCGCTATATAAGTACCCCCTAAATAAATGAATAAATAAAATAGTCAAAGTTGCACACTTTGTGTTTTGTTTTTATCTACAGATGTCCCCCTTACCTGCAATGTCATTTTGGGCCAAAGTGCACCTAACCCCCGTTCTTCCTTCGACCCTGACTGTTGTTGAGCAGTGATTCCACTGAGAGGGCACATTCTTACACATTCGATGGAAGTTGTCCAACTTCTTGTTGTTCCATTTCTGGTATCAAAGGTACACGACATCGCTTTGTGTTCTTGAGTCAGATGTTGATGCTGTGGATTTCTCCCCAGCCAAATATTTGATACCACTACAAAAAGCTCGACCGTTATAGCAGATCATTACTTACATACACATGAATAATGCAGCTTGGCTGTGCCAGTCCCCTACAATGGGAAGAGGAACTACCTAGTTCTGCGGGATTGGGAAGGGCCTGAATTTTTGGACTGGTAAGAGATGGATGAATTGATTTTTACAGATCAGGACAGAATCTACTCATTTATAAATACAATGGGGCATGTTTGATTACAATTTGTTAATAACAGCAGGTGCACAGAATGAGTCTGCCCTGTGGTCATCGGTCAGTTGGAAAGTGACCGATGCAGAGTGATATCTATCATTGCGTGACAGTGGTCTTGTCCCTTATATGTTTGGTTGGTAGGAAGGATTGGGGCAGGCGGCGCAGCAGTCCTGTCACCGCTCACCACCCGTTGGAGTCTTGTTTCCTTCTGTGTGAGCTCTCCCCCCTTATTCACCCACCATTCTCTTGCCAATTCTTCACTATCCCTTCACGCCCCCAAAAAAAAACTCCCAGGTAGATGGGGAAAAGAGTTGGGTGATCTCTCTGCTTGCAATATCACAAGACACATAAAGATGTTTCAGGGCGCTGATTCAGGGCCATCAGGCTCCACCTAAAATATCACACATTGAGAGTGGACTGACCACGTAAAATTAGAGTTGTGATTAATCCATATAAACTCCTGCCCAGCCTAGAAGTGCTGTCAAATGGTCAATTCTTCTGAAAATGCCAA
>CATNWA010005346.1:0-12798 GCA_951230385.1 Staurois parvus
GATTGCTTTGTGTGAACGTTATAGCGTCTACAAACTATGGTATAGATACTGTAAATTTTATGCCTTTTTTTGCTATAAACACAGCGCTGCGATAATTCAAATGATAATTTGTGCGGTCATGCAATGCTGTACCCAAACGAAATTTACGTCCTTTTTTTTTTCACACAAATAGAGCTTTCTTTTGGTGGTATTGGATCACCTGTGCGCTTTTTTATTTTTTGCGCTATAAACAAAAAAAACACGAAAATTTTGAAAAAAAAAACAATATTTTCTACTTTCAGCTATAAAAAATATATCGTAAACTGAAAGTCATAAATTTAAGCCAAAATGTATTCTGCTCTTGAGGTGGTAAAATACCAGGATAGAACAGACACCCCCAAATTACCCCTTTTCGGAAAGCAGACACCCTAAGCTATCTGCTGAGAGACATTATAACTTTCACACAAAGCAATCAATATACACTTATTCGGGATTTTTTTCCTCAGGAGCTCAAGTGGTTAATTGACATCATCTGCAGATGTACCCTCACCGGCCACTTTAATTGGTACATCTGTTCAATTTCTTGGTAACACAAATTGCTAATCAGCCAATCACATGGCAGCAACTCAATGCATTTAGGCATCTAGACATGGTGATGACAACTTGCTGAAGTGCAAGCTGAGCATCAGAATGGGGAAGAAAGGGGATTTAAATGACTTTGAATGTGGCATGGGTGTTGGTGCCAGACGAGCTGGTCTGAGTATTTCAAAAACTGCTGATCTCCTGGGATTTTCACACACAATCATCTCTAGGGTTTACAGAGAATGGCAGTGAGTGGCAGTTGTGTGGAGGAAAATGCCTTGTTGATGTCAGAGGAGAATGGGCAGACTGGTTCAGCTGTGACATTCAGATGGTAGGGTCACATGGTGTAAACAACATGAAAGCATGGATCCATCCTGCCTTGTATCATTGGTTCAGGCTGGTGGTGGTGTAACGGTGTGGGGAGATTTTCTTGGCACTAGTAAGGTGGACATAATAAAGAAGCCTGTAACTGTATGTTCATCACTTTGATCTGCAGATGAATGAACAGAAAGATACAAATGTAACAATCTGTTACTTTGTATGTTTGTATAATCAGGGCCTGGAGCTGTATTATTTATAAACACTGTCAGATTGCTTTTATTGACAGCTACAGCCGCCGACTTGTTCTCTGAGTATACTGCGTCTTTGTAGCAACAAGAGATGCCATGTAACAATTTTATAGAACACTAAAGTAATATTAGCAAATAAATGTTACCATTGACCTGCTAAATGTTGACACACATTTCTCTAAAACTTCCCATCTATTTAAGCTCGGGTTTCACACTGATGCGGTGCGACATATCACATGTATTTCACACAGGAACCGCACCACATTCATGTGCAAATCAGATGCAAATTCTGTGTGGGTGCGATTTGAGCCATACGTTTTGTATGGCTCAAATTGCACCGCATCCACACCAAAAAGGTGCAGGACCCTTTTTTTGTCCACACTAGAATCAATCATGTTCACATGGGTATTCACATCCGATTCTGCACATCGCACCGCATTTTTGATAACCAATTTCAGGGTGTTGTTAACTTAACATACACCAGCAGCAGTTCACATGAGCGGGGTGCGATTATGATGTGGGTGTGGAATTCACACTGAAAATGCTGCAAATTCCACACCTTATCAGGCTTAATCAGGGGTGTCCAACCTGAGGCCCATGGTGGCTATGAACACGGCCCAACACAAGATCTTACATTCTCTTAAAATTTTGGAATTTTTTTTTTTTTTTAGATTTTTTTTGTAAAAATGCATTTGCGCTTAGTGAACACATGCAGCTGAAGAAATATTTGAGTCTCTTTAATGGAATTTTATGTTTCATCTTCCCGAAGAAAAATCTCCCACTCTTCACAATCACACCTTATTCATCTCATCAGTTTTCGGCAGCACCTATATTTGTGAGAAAATATTTTCAAGGATGAAGAACATGAAGGGCAAAATTAGAACCCAAATATCAGAGGAGCATGTTGGGAATTCATTTAGAATTGCAACTACATCCATCCAACCAGCTATTGATGAGTTATTTTATCAAAAACAGTTACAAATATGGCATTTGTTTTATATTCCACTCTTTTATTTTTGTAATAAAAAATATTTTTTAGAAAATTTTTTTTATTCTTTCTACAATTATGTTACTCATGTAGGGTTATTATCTATATCAGTGACTGTTAACTTGTGATCTGACAGACTTTTTCTGCTGATCGGTGATCCTTATTGTTGTTGGTGTATATTATATGTGACTGAAGACAGTTCCTCTCCTTCCAATGTGGCCCAGGAAGGTCAAAAAGTTGTTCACCCCTGATATAAATGTATACTATGTACCTAACAGGGGTTCATTTTAACCATATTTTGGATCAATTTTAAACCGTTGTTCTTAGTGTGACTGTCTAGGGAGAAGCCCCTCTCAGGGTATTTGTATGACAAGGTATAAAACCTCGGATGTATCAGGTCCTGCTCATTGATAATGAAAACAGATAGATGGCTCCAGGTGAGTATGTGAATCATCCGCCCCTCTGGTCATCAACAGGTGCAGGTCCGATCCGCGACCTCAGCAATAAAGGCAATAAAACTTGATCGCACTGCGACAATGTACCAGATAAAACTTCCATTGATTATAATCTTCATATAAAAGCATGGATCACAACTCCAACATACAGACAGAGGACACTTAACGTGTTTTCACAAAAACATGTGCTTAATCATAACTAACATGTACTGATCGGAAGGAAGCCTAAACAATAAAAAAAACAGCTGACTTCAGGAATCCACATCCTCTCATTTAGAAACAATCTTAAAAAAACCGTCAGCGGCAGTTAAATTTGCCTCCAAAACAAAATACACAAATAACAAAGAAATGCAATTACAATTAACTAACTAAGAACCACTGATAAATGAATGTCAGAATAGATAAAATGTTAGTCTGACCCATGAAAACAGGAGGTAGTATGTGAATCGGCTAAATATTAATATAAATAAGTGGTAACACAAATTCTACCAAAAATGTAAATATCTAGACCTCCTGAATATATACAGAAAAAGGAGCATGTAGAACAATATACTGTATATATGTATATATATATATATATATATATATGTACAGTGCTCAGCATAAATGTGTACACCCCTTTTGAAAAGTAAGTCAAGATTTTAATCAATATCTCAATCAACACAAGGACAATTTACAAGATTTTGACAAAACTGAGATTTATAGAACATTTGTTTGGCTCATGACATGAAAGTAAAGTTAACAATATAACTTAGATTACAAAATCTTCAGTTTTACTCAAATTCATCCATGATCCATGATTTGTAAGGACAGCACCAAGTCTTCTAAGCATGAAAAGAACAAGTTGGACGACATGTTGCAACATTGATCTTTTTCCATTCTTCAAGATCAACCTCTTTTAGATCCTGGATTCTGGATGGAGAGTGATGCTCAACTTGTCTCTTCAGAATTCCCCATAAGTGTTTTGATTGGGTTCAGGTCAGGAGACATACTTGGCCACTGAATCACTGTCACCCGCAGGGGCGGACTGACCATTTGGAAACTCGGGCACTGCCCGAGGGCCCTGGAGTCAGTAGGGGGCCCCATGAGATGCCCCTGGTACCTTTTTCATAGGCTTTTTTGAGTTTGAGCAAGGACACAGGGGCCCCATGATACCCTATTGCCCGGGTGCCCCATGAGTTGTCAGTCCTCCCCTGGTCACCCGGCTCTTCTTCAGAAATACAACAGTGGCCTTAGATGTGTGTTTTGGATCATTGTCATGTTGGAAAAGGGCACGACGACCACCAAGGGCATGGAGTGATGGTAGCATCTTCTCTTTCAATATAGAGCAGTACATCTGTGAATTCATGATACCATCAATGAAATGCAGCTCCCCGACACCAGCAGCACTCATGCAGCAACACAGAAGGATACTGCCACCACCATGTTTCACAGTAGGCACCATGCATTTTTCTTTGTACTCTTCACCTTTGCGATGCCATACAGTTTTGATGCCATCAGTTCCAAAAATATTTATCTTGGTCTCTTCACTCCAGAGTGCAGAGTCCCAGTAGTCTTCTTCTTTTTCAGCATGGGTCCTGGCAAATTCTATGCAGGCTTTTTTGTTCATGGACTTTAGGAGAGGCCTCCTTCGTGGACGACACGCATGCATGCCATTCCTCTGCAGTGTACGTCGTAATGTGTCCCGGGAAACTATCACCCCAGTTTGGCTTTCTACTTCTTTAGCTAACTGCAGTGAACTTGCATGGTGGTTTTCTTCAATCCTTCTCATCAGAAGACGCTCCTGTCGAGGTGTTAACTTCCGTGGACGGCCTGGACGTCTTTGTGAGATGGTTGCAGTTCCATCTTTGTTAAATGTTTGTATCACTTTTGCTCCAGTATTCTAACTGGATGATAAGTAAAGCTTTTCTGAACTTCTTGTAGCCTTCACTTTTCTCGTGTAAAGAAATTATTTTCTTTCTCAGGCCTTGTGACATCTCTCCTCCATATGGTGCCATTGCTGACAGCATGAAATGGGCGGGGTTTTCTTTGTTAAGTAACACCATTTTATTATCACCTGTCTGCTGGACCCCTGTTTAATGAACAATTACACTCACCTGTATTTGAATTCTTGTTCATTAGGATTTTGTTGTGGAAAACTACATTCCAGTTAATTTCTGAAATACACAAAATTCCATTAACCCCGAACCCATCACTAGCACTCCTACACATTGGAATCGAGAAACTCCCACCAAGCTCCAGAACAATTATTACCCATATACTCTTTGCCCCAAAAATTAATATCACTAGACTATGGAACACAAACAATACCCCCACAAACATCTCATTGATTACAGACCTTAACACCCAATGCCAAATGGAAAAATTATCCGCAATCAACACTTCCTCCTATCACAAATTCAATCTCCAGTGGACCTGATGGCTAAACCACCCTAAATGTAAAATACACCCTTGAAGACATCCGCACTAAGACTGGTATCTACTCAATTCCCCAGTTACAGTCCTCCCTCTCCATCCTACCCCCCCCCCCCACCCCCCACACCACCATCCCCCCCTAATTCCCCTAACTCCTCACCAAGGCCCTTTGAAGGCACAACAAGACTAATACCCCATCTGTCCAGAGGGCAGATCTACAACAAATTGATCAACCATATTTGCCTACTGTAATGTTGTATGATTTAACCTTATCTCCTTTCCCTGTTCTTCCATGTTTATCCTTGAAAACTCAATAAAAATATTGAAATATAAAATTTAGCTTTGCTCCTAAGACTTTCATTGGGGTGTATTAATTTCAGCAGCACGGTCTTGGATGAATTTGTTAGGAAAAATGCTTTTTTTGTGTGTGAAAATGAACAAATCTTGTTTGCAATCAATGTCCAGCATTTGTGGGAGAATGTTGTAGTATAGTGTCCCATAGAAAATGTGGATTCTGAAAGGAAAGGAAAGGTTTTCTGACAAATCTGTTGGGGTGTACTCATTTATGCTGAGGTGTGTGTGTGTGTGTGTGTGTGTGTGTGTGTGTGTGTGTGTGTGTGTGTGTGTGTGTGTGTGTGTGTGTGTGTGTGTGTGTGTGTGTGTGTGTGTGTGTGTGTGTGTGTGTGTGTGTGTGTGTGTGTGTGTGTGTGTGTGTGTGTGTGTGTGTGTGTGTGTGTGTGTGTGTGTGTGTGTGTGTATAAATGTATGCTACCCTTTTAGCTGTGTAGGAGGGAAAAATAACTTTTTTTTTGTAAGCAAATTTGATTGCCGCTGATGGTTTTAAAGATCATTTCTAAATTGGTCCATGGGAGGATCAGGATCTCTCCTAGGAGTCAGCTCTCTTTTTAATTATTTAATCTGCCTTCTCAGTACATATTAGTTATGATTAAAAGGAGTTCCGCCCCCCCCCGAAAAAAAGAAAAAGTCAGCAGTTACAAATACCGCATCTGCTGACTTTAATATTAGGGCCCTTACCTGTCCAAACATCCAGAGATGTCCTCATCCGAGCCAATTCTTCAATCGGCTGTCAGGTGCTGGCACCACCATCTTGACTAATGGACACCATCAGTGAAAATTTGTAGCTTCACAGCTGGTTTCCCACTGCGCATGCATGTAGTGCACTGCACTCTGTGAATGGGCTGTAGTCCTTTGGGTCCTGGGAAGTGGCAAGGAGGGGGGGAAACTTCTAGGTCAGTTTGCCACTGTGAACTGAGCTGGAAGTGGGAGCAGGTACCTGTAAAAACCAGGTACCCACTCCCCCCCAAAAGGTGCCAAATGTGGCAGCGGAGGGGGAGAGGATGCAGATAAGCAGAGCTTCCAATTTTGGGTGGAGCTCATCTGTGAGTACGTTTTTGTATGAAACGCGTTAACTGTCCTCTCTCTGTGTGTTGGAGTTTTGATCCACGCTTTTTATATGAAGATTCTGATAATTGGAAGTTTTACCTGCTCATTGATATTTGGATTCCACGATGTGATGGGTGGTGTGTGACTTTCAGCAGCTCAGGTGATGACAATGTAACTTACACCATGTCCTAATGTATAATAATAGATGGCATAACTAGAATCCTCCCTTCTTCTTCTTCTTCTTCTTTTTGTTCCTTCAGTTAGTTTCCAGCCTTTACAGAGTACACAGGATGTAGAAGACCATTGTCCATTTGTGCTATGATATGACCAATTAACATCCATGTTCTGCATTTTCACAAGTAAAACTACGACGGATTAAACTGCCGTGTCTTATTGGAGTGTTGAGCTGTGTGTGGTGAATGCTTAACCAGCAAGTGATCATACATCTCCTCCCTGGGCCAATTGATAACCTCCCATGGCTTCCAATACCACCTCTATGCTGATGACACCCAGATCTATCTCTCCACTCCCCAGCTCCCCCCCTCAGTCTCCTCACATATCACAAATCTACTAAGCGACATATCAGTATGGATGTCACACCACTACCTTAAACTTAATCCTTCCAAAACCGAGCTTGTAATATTTCCTCCTCCCCCGATCCCCCACTCATGGCTTTACCATCAAGATCAACAGCACAACCATTGGTCCTTCCCCTCATGCCAGGGTGCTAGGCGTAATCCTAGACTTTGACCTCACCTTTGGGCACTACATACAATCACTGGCTAAATCCTGCTGCCTCAACCTCCAGAACATTTCCAAAATCCGCCCCTTTCTGACCCAATGACACCACAAAACAACTTATCTACGACTCGGTTCTATGCCGCCATGATTACTGCAACTCCCTCCTCACTGGCCTACCATTACACAGGCTATCCCCCCTTCAGTCTATTATGAATGCTGCTGCTAGACTCATACACCTTACCAACCGATCAGCAACTGCTGCCCCTCTCTGCCAATCCCTCCACTGGCTTCCACTAACCCAACGTATACAATTCAAAATACTAACCACAGCTTACAAAGCCATCCACAACACTGCCCCTAGCTACATCACCAACCTCACCCGTAAGATACCACCCAAATTGCCCGCTCCGCTCCTCCCAAGATATCTTGCTCTGTAGCTCCCTCATCACCTCTTCCTACGCTAGCCTCTAGGACTTCTCCAGAGCCTCTCCTATCCTCTGGAACTCCCTACTGCAGTATGTCCAGTCAGCCCCCACCCTGTCTGCCTTTAGGTGATCTTTGAAAACTCACTTCTTCAGGGAAGCCTACCCCACCTCCACCCAAGAACTGTACTTGAGTCACCTCCATCAGACCATTCCCCGCAGCTATCACCTTTTGTTCCCCTCTCCCTTCCTTTAGATTGTAAGCTCCACGAGCCGGGCCCTCCTATTCCTTCTGTACTGAAATGTATTGTAATTGTACTGTCCCCCTTATATTGTAAAGCTCTGAGCAAACTGTTGGCGCTATATAAATCCTGTATAATAATCATTCAATCTGGTAGACGGAGAGTATCCTGTGACATAGAAAAGGTTCTGCATGAGGGCGGCATCTGGTTGAGGGTAAGGCTGACCATACACTATACAACTTTCTTGAGAATTTTGCTTTAGATTTACCAAAAACCATATAATATGAGGTCAAACCTAAACAACACTTTCAATTGTATCCAGTTAGGCCGGCCTTGCACTACATAGTTGAAGGTAAATCCAAAAGAAATTGGGCAGAAATTGTACAGAAAATTGTAAGAAAATTGTATAGAGTATGGCCAGCCTAAGTAGTGTACATTGAGCTACTTTTTTTTTTCTTTTTAACACAGAATGGGGAACATTTGGAATAAGAATATAGCTTATAGTTAGGTAAATTAATTTGTTTAAATTAAAGCCCGACATTTTTACTTTACATTATTTTTTGAAATATTATACTTCTAAAATAGAAAAAAGAATAAAGCGATATCCACTACATATAATATCCTTCAGAATTGTAAGCACTCTTTAGGATCCATTCACACCTGAGCGTGGTGTTCTTGGGTGTTTTGTTGTGCATTTTTATGTATCATTTTGAGCATTTTTTGGACAGCGTTTTAAAACTTTAGTTCAGATTTGTTCTATTATTAGCCAATAGAGAAAAAAAACATTTGTTTCATCATGTGTTGCTGTTTTTCAGCTTTTTTTTCCTCTTCTTCCTGGTGTTTACTTATTTTGTATTATCATACAGGATTTATATAGCGCCAACAGTTTGCGCAGCACTTTCAAAGTGCATACAGACAGTAGAGTTACAATAGAAATTGGTACAAGAGGAATCAGAGGGCCCTGTTCAGTATGATTAATTTATTTATTTATTATTATTTCTCTTTTTCTTTCTTTCTTTCTTTCTTTCTTTCTTTCTTAGGGATTAGGGTTAGGAGTTTGGATATTTATTTGGATAGTTATTTTATTTATTATTATTGTTGAATTAATTATTTATTTTTATTCATCATCATCATCATCATCATCATCATCATTATTATTATTTGTGTTTATTATTTATGTATGTATTTATTGATTTATTTTGCATTCCGTCTTTCTTAGTGTTTTACAAAATGTTCACAAAAAGAACCAGATATCTCCATTACAAAATATGATACAAAAGAAAGAAAAAATAAAACATACTTCCGCTTAGTCATTGCAAGTCTGCAGGAGATCAAAATGTGGGGTCCTTGGGGTAGGGGTAGTCCTACAAAGATGTATGAACACTCATGGAGAACAACATATCCAACAGTTGTATATGACCATGTCTAGTGGAGACTCCACTATAATGAGAACTGACACATGCCAGAGGCCCTAGAGCAGGGGTGTCAAACTGATGGCCCTCCAGTTATTGCGAAACTACAAGTCCCATCATGCCTCTGCCTTTGGGAGTCATGCTCATGCTTGTAACTGTCAATCTTGCAATGCCTCATGGGACTTGTAGTTTGGCAACAGCTGGAGGGCTGCCAGTTTGACACCTAAGCCCTAGAGTCTATGGAATGTAGGAAGGCTCAAGTTTGGGAGTAAGGAAAAAAGAGGTGGGGGGTGGAAACTTGGTGGGGAGAGATTGTGGGGAAAAAGTTGGGGGGAAATTGAGAAAAAAGGGGGAGGTTGTTGCAGCCACCCCCATGGCTGGAGCTACACATAAGAAACCCCAACAACAAGCGTTTGAGCAGTGGAGAGGACTGGTCTATATGGTGCAGAGCAGGTGTTATGGCTTAATTAACTGATTAGAGTGGGACACTTTGAGCCGAGAATATTGCACTTTTTCACAATATTCTCATTTTCTGAGATTGTGGATTTGGGGTTTTCATGAGCTGTAAGCCATAATCATCACAATGATGACAAATCACGGCTTGAACTATCTTGCTTTGCATGGATTGAGTCTATCTCATATATTAGTTTCACCTTTTTTTAAGTTGCATTACTGAAATAAATGAACTTTTGCACCATATTCTAATTTTTTGAGTTTCACCTGTATGTCTTCGATCTTATGGAACAAGAGTGCTAGAGAGGTCACTGTGGAGGATTTCCATAATGCGGGGATGCAGGAGAAAGCCGCATCAACCAGATGTCACACAACTGACCGTTTGTACACTTAGGATATTGGAGTGGTGTAGGAGAATAACATCCAGGGGTGAAGGGGACAGAGCGAACGGTAAACTTCTGTACTATAGAGTGGACTTGTGTCCAAAATGATGGAAGCATTGGGCAGGACCAGAAGATGTGTAACATGTCACCTATGTCTGTACCACAGAGCAGTATTTATTATTTCATTTAATATACTTATTTATTGCATTTGGGCAATAAAAGTTTGACAAAATGTTCAAAAACAATCATAGACGCAGGAAAAAAGGCTTCAAAATGCACCAGTCTGCCCCAATCAAGCTTCAAAAGTAGTTTCAAGACTTCTCAGCTTTAGGCATTTGGCTTTAGGCGACTTGGAGCCAAGATGTGAACCAACTCCATACAGATGCATTGAATTTCTCTCCTCCGGCATTTTGGAACTTTGATGTACAGGTGTGAAATGGGCCTTAGTCTAGGTTCACACTTGTGTGGTGCAAGACACCCCATGTGATTCATACAGGAATCGCACCGCATTCCTCTGTATATCACATGCAGTGTCTGTGCGGACCCTTTTTTCCAGCATCTGATTCACATCTCATGGGTGTTCACGTCCATGTGATCTGATTTCTGGCAATCACACTGCATTTTGCGATCTGTTTCGGGGTGTCAATAATTTTACACCAGATTGCATGGACAACGCATAATTGGAATGCGGTGTGGGAAACGTTCAGGATTCGCTGCGTTTCACACACCACATTAGTGTGAACCAGGTCTTAAAGAGAAGCAGAAAGCTGCCATTGAGGACCTCTAACATTCAAGTATTAGTTGTTTCGTTGTCATGCAGCTTTCTGACTCCAACGCTTTTTTAGAACAAGTATTTTTGATTGAATATTCTCACCAAAAAATTCTGAAAGAAGGTCACCAGTAACACCGTCCATATATCGCTCAGGACGGGTTTCTTTTAACTTCGGAAATGATTTTTCTCTGAGGCCGGGTTCACACTGATGTGATTCACCACATCGTATGATATTCACACAGGAATTGCACCACATTCCTGAGCAAATCACATGCTATTCTGTGCGGGGCAATTTCAGCCCATCATTTTGTATGGCTCATATCACACCACATCCACATGGAGAAGGTACAGGCACCTTTTTTTTACCACGCTGGAATCAGATCGGAAGGATGTTCAAACCAGGCCGGATCAAGCCGGTCTGATGTGGGGGTGCAGTAAAAAAGGTCAGGGGGGACAGGGGATGGGAGGTCAGTAGGACAGTGTAAAGAAACAGAGATCAGTAGGGCAGAGTACAGTTGGTTAGCAGGGTGGTGTCAGATGTGTGGATGTGGGAATTGAATTTTTTTTTGTTCATCCCGCTGGTTGAAGAAAACAAATGAGTGATGTGTGGGCTGCCTTACTGAGCCTACCTTAATGTGTAAGTTCATCTGTAAGGTGACATAATACTGCACCCTTCCCACACCCCCCCCCCTCCAGCCCCGCTGTACTTACCTGGCATGATCCGGCACTGTCCGGTTCCAACATGCCACGTGGCTTAATCTCCTCTCTGTACTGTGCAACCAGTATGGACCAGACGGATTCTAATTGGTCAGCACCGTCACATGAATGGCGCTTCCTGTCAGCACTGCAAGGAGAGGGAGAGAAAGCCACAGGGATTTCCAATCCCCTGATTAGTGGAGCCTCATGCAGAAGCCTGACAGTGCAGGATTGGGGGAGGTAAGTACAGCCGGACTGGGGGGGGGGGGAGGGGGGGGGGGGTAGGGGTCCAGTGTTAGGTCATCTTACAGATTTTCTATAAAGGTGAACTTACACTTTAAAGAAGAACTTCACTAAAACCAACAGCTGAGACAATGAACACCTTGATCAGGTCTATGTACAGCATACTGGATAAAGTACATGGGTCAGGAGGAAGCAAAAAAAGAAAAATGTATAGAATGTAGCAGTCAGGATGAGCACCATGTTCACATCAGAGTTCTCCCTTATATCAAAGTCAACAGTATTCCCCCTACACACAGGGGCATATTTACCGCGAGGCAAACAAGGTGATTGCCTAGGGCGGCACTTTTCTGGGGGGCGTCACGGCCCCCCTTCTCCCAGCAGAAGTGACACAGGACATAGAGTGATCTGAGTGCTGGGACTGGGAGCAGCCGGGCTCAGCTCTGCTCATTTTGTGTGCAATGGGGAGGCGGATTAACGCAGGGTCCATCGGCAGAGGCTCCGGAGCTGACACCACACCAGCGACACTGATCCGCAGCTCTGTCCCCGGCTGGCTCCCAGCAGAGCGCACCGAAGCTGCCTCCCTCTCCTCCACTGTCTATATGTACAGGGGAGGAGGAGGGGGGAGGAGGAGAGACACCACTGTGCAGGTCTGTGCTGATCTGAGGTCTGTACCGATTCTCTTTTAGTGTTCCTGGGCAGAGGAAGGGATGACCTGGGCAGAATGACCGGGAAGGGGGGGGCAAGTTAAAAAAAATTAGTGATGAGGGCTATGTGCTGGGGGGGGGGGCACTTTGTGAGGG
The DNA here is from genome assembly GCA_951230385.1 of Staurois parvus. Taxonomy (NCBI): domain Eukaryota; kingdom Metazoa; phylum Chordata; class Amphibia; order Anura; family Ranidae; genus Staurois; species Staurois parvus. The sequence continues at coordinate 12,557 of CATNWA010005346.1, forward strand.
GAGATGATGTATACTAGAAGTTGGATAGTAAGGAAAATGTATACGAGCGCACCTACAACAGTAGAATAGCAGCTGTGCACCAGGTAACCATAAACCCCATAAAACAATACAAATCAGAAGATGCAGCGCTAAAAAGAGAAATACTATAAATAAATGAATAAATAAGTAAATGCAACAGTTCATATGGTGATATCAAGGTGAACGTTTCAAGTTGCTCCTGATTCTATTCATAACCTCCTGAC
>CATNWA010005347.1:0-13653 GCA_951230385.1 Staurois parvus
GGTTCTGGTATAGTGCAACTGGGGTCAGGGTACAAGAATTGAACGCCAGTGTGTATTGACTAATGCAACTTCCAGTGCACAGTCTGAGCTTGCCAATAGACTGACTGAATTGAACCCAATGTATTGACTAATGCAACTTCCAGTGCACAGTCTGAGCATTGCCAATAGACAAACTATCTCCAACATTGACCATATGCAGTTTTCAGGTAGTGTTGTTAATGGAAATGATGTGATTGGGTGTTAGGCTCCTTTGAGAAAAAAACTTCCTGTAGTGATGTAGTGGTGGACTTAGTGCAACATATACACCACCCACAAGACGGCCCACTTTATTTAGGTGCCAGTACCTTGCAAATTCCGGGTTAGACCCCTTTGCCTTCAGAATTGTCTTAATTCTTCAAGTAATAAATTCAACAAGGTGTTGGAAACATTCCTCCAACATTTAGTCCCATATTGAGATGAGTTACTGTTGCCTTTCTAATGAACCAGTCTGACCCCAATCTCCTCTGACCTCTGACATCAACAAGGCATTATTTTCCACACACAACTGGATATTTTCTCTCTTTTTCTGACCATTCTCTGTAACCCTAGAGGTGGTGTTGTGTGTGAAAATCCAGTAGATCACCAGTTTCTGAAATACTCAGACCAGCCTGTCTGGCACCAACAACCATGCCACGTTCAAATTCACTTAAATACCCTTTCTTCCCCATTCTGATGCTCGGTTTGTACTTCAGTAAGTCGTCTCTCCACCATGTCTAGATTCCTAAATGCATTGAGTTGCTGCCTTGTGATTGGCAGATTAGCAATTTGTGCTACCAAGCAATTGAACAGGTGTACCTAATATAAAGTGGCCGGTAATTGTAAATGCCAGGATGGGAGGAGCATAGTTAGTTGGATCATGGGAGCCAAACACACTTCAGAGCAATTTGGATGTAGTCAGCTACTGCAAATGGCCCCAGACAGTGCTGAAACTCCAGGTGACGTAGTTCAACACCTAGAAGGACCAATTGTAGCCACCCTGACTCTTTTACAGTCTGAAGTGGACTGTGAGCGAGATGCAAAAGGCCTTTTAGGCCAGTCTAAGTATCCTCTTAAAAACAACCAAAAACAAAGTCTGACATTACAGTCTTAAAAAGATGGATATCATCCAAGGGGTCAAAATCTTTACCAAGTAATTATAGATCTGTTAGTTTCACAACCATGGTTGGGAAGATGCTGGAGAGTTTTTTAATAAAAACCCACATAGATGAGTTCTTGCTGAAAAACAAAAAAATTTTACACAACAGAAAGCATGGATTCATGGAAGACAGAAGCTGTCAAACAAATCTGATATCTTTTTATGAGGGGGTGACAAAACCTTGGACAGAGAGCATTTGCCACAGTTCCCCACACATGGCTAATGTGTAAGGTAAAGTCTACAGGCTTGGAAAAATCAGTATGTAAATGGCTAGAAAACTGGCTAAAAGATGGTATTCAGAGAGTAGTGGTTAATGATTCATACTCTGAATGGTCTGGGGTTGTCAGTGGTGTAGCCCCCAAGGTTCAGTGTTGGGACCCTTACTTTTTTAATATATTTTATATATGATATAGGGTCTGGGATTAAAAATCCCATTTCAATACTTTTGCAGATGTCACCAAGCTGTGCAGTGGAATAACGTCCTTACAGGATGTCTCCAACTTACAAGCCGACCTCAATGCTCTGTGTAATTGGGCAACTATGTGGCAAATGAGGTTTAATGTTGATAAATGTAAGGTTCTACCACTTGGGGGCTAAGAATCTGCGATGCATCATACATATTAGGGGGGGCGGGGGTACAACTGGGGGAATCAATGGTGGAGAAGGACTCTGGGAGTTCTGGTAGATCACAAGATCATAATGCATGCAATTGCCAAGCTGCGGTTTCTAAAGCGAGCAAAATTGTCCTCCTTGTATTACAAAGAGGTATAGACGCCAGAGAGAGAGATATCATATTACCCCGGTGGTACAAATCATTAGTAAAGTAACACCTCATCTGGAATATGCAGTTCAGTTTTGGGCACAATTCACAAAAAAGAGAACATTGGGGACTGGAGATAGTACAGAGATGGTGCAACCAAAAACTGATACGAGGCTATGGAGGAGAATCAGCATAGTGAGGAAAGATATTACAGGAACTGAATTTATTCTCTCCTGAGAAGAAGAGGAGATTAAGGGGGGATTATGATCAAACATGAATAAATTACATCAGTGGTTCATATAGTGAACTCAGTGTAGAGTTGATTCACCCCTGAAGTCATCACAACTGGACAATGGGGCACTCTTTACGTCTGGAGAAAAGAGATTTAACTTCCAAATATGGAAAGGTTTCTTCGCTGTAAGAGCTGTGAAAATGTGGAATAGACTCCCTCAAAGAGTTGGTTCTGGCCAGACTCAGTAGATTGCTTTAAAAAAAGTCATGGATTTCTTTCCTAAATATATAATATAACTGGTTACTAACATTTATAGGTAAAGTTGATCCAGGGGAATATCGATTGCCTCTCGAGGGATCAGGAGAATTTTTTTCCCCAGCAGGAGCAAATTGGATCATGCTTTGCCTGTACTTTTTTGCTTGCCTCTGGATCAACTGTGGGTATAGAATAATAACATTTTTTATTTTTGATTTTTTTTAAGGTTGAACTGGCACCCCGCCCCCCGGATGGACTTTTGTATTTTTTCAGCCAGACTAACTATGTAACTGTGTAAGCCTGGAAGTGATTGGTTTCCCATCACCAGAGCTGCACCAGATTTTGCTCACTCTCTCAATTTTTAGTACCAATCATCCCCAAAGTACTACATGAATAGATTTTTCTTTACATAACAACGACCCATTCAATGCTTGAAAAGCAGGGTGCTGTGATGAAATTGTTGGAAGTGAAAACTCTTTAAATCATTAAAATAAATATCTGACAGCGTGCTCAAACCCCTTCCCCCTACTCTATTCCGTACTAAAAATAATTTTGTCCTAGATATACTTTAAGCCTTTGCTCATAGAAGAAAATATCTGGTATAAATTAAAGTGATTGTAGAGGTTCTTTTTTTTTTAATAACAACATGGAAATACTTACTTTTATGTTCTATGGTTTTGCACAGAGGAAGCACCTGATCCTCCTTTTCTGGGGTCCCTCGTTGGTGATCTGGGCTCCTCCTCCCCTTTTCTCTGTTTGCCACCATAGGAATATGCTTACTATGGTGGCACATGTGCAGACTGGATCCCGAGCAGTGCTGTGCGGTTGTCTATTGATACAATTCAGTGAGGCTTAGCACACCCACTCCGTCATTATCATGATTTGATTGATCGAGGCAGTAGGAGCCAATGGCTCCCACTGCGCGGTCACATGAGTTCATGTGAGGAGGGAGCGACAGGAGAAGGAGAGCAAAGAGGCCAGTTGTCTCTCAGTGTGAGATGAAAAACAAGCGGCATTAGTCACCACCCTATTTGGGATTCCTAATAAAAGATCGTGCTTGTATGCTCCCCTAAGGGAACTATCCCTATCTTTGTACGTAACTCAAACAATATACCTCAATTATTAATTAAATCTTTAATAAGGGTGGGTGACTAATGCCCTTTTTTTCATCTCCACTCCTGAGGAGTATCTGGTCTCTTTGTTGGTTCCGTTTGCGCCTTGGAAGACTTCACTCTGTGCATTGGAGGGCTTTACCTGGATGGTCTGATGGGCTTATAAAATGGCTTTCTTGGTAAGTGACAAACTGTATCGTTTTGTGATATTTTGGTTGTATAATGGGTGGTGTGGGGGGAGTGTTATGGATGAAATATGTCTTGTGTCTAATGACAATATCACATTTTTTTCATAGTGTGGTTACTATCTTCCCATGATGAAGAATTTATTGTAGTTACAATTCAAAACACGTTGGAGGTTTTCCAGTTGAAAGGCTGACTGTGAAATGACATTAATACAGGGGATCACAACGGGGTGACCATGGAGTGTTATGTGCAAGTTATTGTTTTTAATTTTTTGGGTAAAAATGAAGGGTACCCGACAAGTCTATTAAATGTAGGGCCCCCATTTAGGGGGAAATTTTTTTAACTGTGTGTAAAAAAAAAGTTTTAATGTTTTTTTCAGGGGGATTTTGGTTAAATTTTTGTTTCCCCGACAAAATCCCATTAGGGTTTTTCCTTTTTTTAAATATAACCAATACTTTGAAGACAAGGTTTAAAAAATTTTTAAAACCCCACACAATAAAAGTTTGCAAAATACAAAACTTTTTTTGCATGTCCCTGTATTCTTGAACAACATTACAAAGACCCAATCCCTCTAAAAGGTTGCTGCGACTTAAAAGAAATGCGGCAACCCCGGGAAAACTCATACTGTCACCATTGCCCACCTAAACCATGTGGGAACCTTTTGAGCCCTTTTTCCCCAAACGCAACAAAAAACCCCAATTTTTTTAATTTCACAGTGCCAACATTTTAAAAAAACACTTCCCTTTCGGGCCTTCAAACCCCCCTTCCTCCCCCAGGACAATTTTCAATTTTTCAGTGCGTTGGGCATTTAAACAATAAACCAATTTTTCCTTTCATGCAACACTGAAACCCTTTTTCAATTTTTATCTTTTTTTTCACAAAAATAGAGCTTTTTTTTTGGGGGGTTTTTTAATTCCCCACTGGTTTTTTTATTTTTTTGCACAATAAATAAAAAAAAAGGAGAAAAAATTAAAAACATAAAAGGTTTCCCTTTTTCCCTTTGCCCCAAACTGGAGGCACTGACAGAGGGCACAACCGGCGGCATTTGCGGGGCCCACATTGATGGGGGGCCACTGTTTGGGCAGCACTAATGAGGGTCACAGAAAAGGGGCACTGAAATGCGGCACTAAAATTGGTGGTACGGGATAGGCGACCCCGGGATAATGGGTCCCTGATAGACAGCACTGATAGGTGGCACTGACTGACATCATTTCCCTGGGAAACTGACTGGCGGCACTGCGTGGGCCCAACTGATGGGCACTGGTGGGGGGCACTGGGGGGTGGCACTGGTGGCACAGGTGGGGGGCACTGGGGGGCACGGGGGGGGGAATACTGGGCACAGGTGGGTGGCACTTCGGGGCACAGGTGGGCGGCAAAAGGTGGGTGTTTTCTGGCACAGGTGGGCGGAACTTGGGGTTTTGGCACTGCGGGGCACCGAAAACAGGGCACTGATGACAGTGACCCTGATGATGGGTTCCCCTTCCCTCCCTCTGAAAAGCTGCCGGTTTTTCGGCAGTATTTTTTCCCCCACGATCTGACAGCTTTAGGAAAGTGCACCCCAAAACCCGGGCATTTGCTTTTCCCCCCCGGTTAATCGCGGTCTTTGGACACGGCTTGATCCCCGGGAAAAAAGGGCCCCGCTGTGTTTTGGGCCTTTTACCACATCACGGATCATTCTTTTTCCCCGTGGGACACACGATCCCGGAGATGGGCCCGGTGCGCGCCCCCGGGGGTGGGGCGGGGAGAGGGGCGTTTTTTCCTCTTTTTCCCCGGGGCGTCCCACTGAATGGCTCTGCGGTCCCATTTGGCACGCGTACCATGGGTTTTCGCCATCACTGCCCTAAACTTTTCCCCACACCCACTTCTCCCCTGGCAGCTAAAAAAAAAGGTTTTATAGGGGGGGAAAAATGGGAACAGAGTAGCGGGGCCAAAGAAAAAAAATTGGAGCCTCGAAGAGGAAGGGCTATGATTTTGCTAGAAAAATTTGCAGGAACGGGACTTTTTTCCGGACGTGTCGAATAACCCAGCAACCCTTAAAGGCCCTTTACAAGTAAAAAAATTTTTGGGGGAAAAGGGAAAAAATTTTGTTTCAAGAAAGGGTTTAAAAACACGTTTCTTTTTTTTGCTTTTTTTCCTAAGTTGGAAACCCCCGGGGGGTTCTTTTTTAAATTTTTGGGGGGGTATTTAAAATATCACTGATTTTCACCCTTTAAAAAAGGGCTATGAAAATATAAAATGGGGGTTTATAAATTTAAATGGGGTTTAAAATTTTAATACTCAGTTTTTTGAGACAGAAAAAAAGAAAAACCCCTATTTCTTTAATGCCATGCTAGTAAAACCTTCCTTAAAATTTGGAATTTCCCTTTAAAATACCATAAAAAGACAAAAACCCCAAAGAATTCACCAAGTCAGGGCTACATTAAAAGCACCTTTAAAGTAAACAAATAAATAGACCGTTTTTAAATTTATGAAAATTTTAAACCCCGTTGAATGTTCTGTTTTCTAGATAATTTTTGGCCCACAAAGTCCCTTTAAAAAAATAAAACAGAAAGGTTGGAATTTAAAAGAATGTTTTTTTTTTTCCCCCTTTAACATATTTCAAACATCCGGGCAGAAAAAAAAAATTTAGCCCCCAGGCTAAAAAATCTTAAAACGTTTTCCCGCTGCCAAAAAAACAAGAATTTTTAACTTGGGCCCTTTCCATAAAATTTTATTTTTTTGTTCTGCTTTTTTGGGGGGGAGATGATAACTTTTAGCTTTCCAATCAGTTTTGTAAAATTTATGTCCCCCTAGCCCCTTCCAAATCGTTTTTCAGGGGACTAAGAAATAAACCTTTTAAATATATTTGAAAAGGGGCAATTCCCCAAAAGACCCCTTTTACAGGGCCCTTTTTTTTTGGGGTCCCCCTCAACCAACCCATGGGAGGAAACCCCTTTTTTACTTAAAGGGGAAAATCTTTACCCCCCGCTGTCCCCACTCAACTGGGTCAGGACCTCTCTATACTCCCGGGGGACCGGGCTAACACTTTCCCCCTGCCTCCTTTTCCCGTTTAGGATGGCAACTGGCCCCAAGTAACAAAGGCCCTTTGGGCCTTTTTTAAACTCTTTCTTTCCCCTTTTGGGGTTTGGGCCCTCATCTATTCCAGGGGACAGGGCTACACTGTCCTACCCTTACTCTACTACTCAAGACCTCTTTATTGTTCAGGGAAAAAGCTTTGCCTCCTCATACCTGCAAACCCCAAACCAAAGGGGTTCCCTTATTAAATTTAAGTGACATGGCTTCACCTTTCCCATCTCTGCTCCAAAATGCTTTCATATCAATTTAAAAAAACCATTTTTAAAAACATTTTCTTCCCCAAAAAGAAATGGTTGCAACTGGTTTTTAAAGGTTTGAAAAAATTTCTCACTCTACACTAAGGACCCTTGTGACAGGGCTTTGCCCCTTAAAATGTTCCGACTCATTACTTGAAAACATCTTTTTATACCAGGGGACAGGGCTCATCTTCCGTTCTTGCTCCAATTTCTTTGGATAGGTTTTTTTGGGCCCCGGTGCAAGACCTGGGGTTTCTTGTCTATACTCTTCTATTTGGGACCCTCTTCTAACCTCAGGTGACCGGCTTTCACCCCTTTTAGGGCCCTCACTCCCTTCCCCAATAGCAGGGGTTTTTCCTCCCCCCCCCTAAATCCACTACCCCAGGACTTCCCCTATATTCAGGGGAAAAGGGGTTCAAACCCTTTCCTTTTTCCCACTCTACAGGACAGGATGAGTTTTTAGTACCCCCTATTAAAAGTCTTTACCTTTTGATCTCCACCAAATACTTTTGGGCCCCCTTCTATCCTCGGGTGGGTAGGGGTTCAACCCCACTACTCTGGACCTCCCCTCTCCGGGGACAAAAGCCCCTTGTGGATCTGTGTCCATTATAAAAGGAAAAAACAAAAATAAACAATTAAGAAAAAACATTTACAAATTTTCTACACCAAGGGGGTTGGGGGTTCCCACTTCCTTCCCTGTTCTAAATGATTAGGATGGCTTTTTCTTCCCGGGGAAAAAGTCTTGGGCCCTTTTTGTCTTTCTCCACTGTTTGGAGCCTCCCCTTTTTTTTTCCTCAGGTCCAAAGCTTTGCCTAAATGTTCCTACTTTCCCCCTACTCAGGATTTCTTTCTATATTTAGGGGAAAAGGGGTTCACCTCCCCGGGTCGGGGATGCTGCTTTTGGATGGCTTCTGGGTTTCCCAAAGAAAAAGTCTTCTCCCCCCCTTCCCACTCCACTACTTTGGCCCTCTAGGGGCAGGGGTTCACCTTCCCAACCCCCGCTCTGCCTTTTCCCCCTCTGCTTTTTCAAGACCCTCTTTAATACTCAGGGGAAAAAAAGCATTTGGGGGCCTGGGGCCCAAGCAAAAAGGGTAAGACAGTATACGATAAGGTTTAAAATTTTTCCCTAGATTTTTGTTTTTCCAAAGAGAAAGGGATACAAATTGGGGTTTTAAAAGTAATATCCCTGCCCTTACTCCTATTTTTCCCAAGGGCGTACATAGTTTTCTGGCTGAAAAAAGACAAAAGTCCACCAGGTTTTAACCATTACAAAAAAAAAAAGTTAAATTTCCCTACCCCCCCTCAGGGGGGGGAAAGAAAAAACTCATGGGGCCCCCGGGCAATAGGGGGTCATGGGGCCCCTGGGCCTTTGCCCAAACTCAAAAAACCATGAAAAAGGAAACCCGGAGCACTCATGGGGCCCCTTTTCTCACCCCCCGGGCCCCCGGGCCCGTGCCCCAGTTTCCAAATGGTCAGTCCGCCCCTGCCCAAAGTTGATCCAGAAAAGGAAAAAAACACACAGCCCAAAACAAGATTTTAAAATTTGCCTTTCCCGCGGGAAAAAAAATTTTCCCTTCCCGATCCCCCAAAAAGGGAAACAGATATTCCCCGGGTCAACTTTAAAACCCATAAAAGGGAAATATCCCGTTATATTCTGGGTATCTTAGAAAGAATCCAGGCCTTTTTTAAAGCAATCCCCCTGAGCTGGCCAGAACCAAATCTTGAGGGTGTCTATTCCCCCATTTTTTTACAGCTCTCACCGGGGAAAAAAACCTTTTTCAACTTTGGAGATTAAATTTCTTTTCCTCTAACATAAGAAAAACTTCCTTTTTAAAAACAGAGTTCAAAAATTTAAATATAAAATTTTTTTGATTTGTTGCTAAAATAAAGGGACAAAAATTTGATCATATCCCGCCCCTTAATCCTCCTCTTACTCAGAAAATAAATAAATCAATTCAGTTCCTCTAATCTTTCCTCATAGCTGATCTCCTCCATGCCGTCAAATCAGTTTGGGTTTGCCTTCTCTGTAACTTTCTTCCAGTTTCCCCAATTAGTTCCCCAATAAAGTAAGGTGCCCATTATTAGTCTGTTGCAGAGGCAAAAGAAGCATTTCTATCCGTCTCCTCTTAACCAATGGTCAGACTGCAACGATACAAGTTCACACAGATAAGTGACTTGTGTATCTAAGCCAGCATCTCAGTCTAGGATGAAGTTTCTGACCCTGAAATGAAGCTGAACAAGATATGGTGGTCAAACCTTTAGGCCCCATTCACACACTTCACGTACCGAACCCCCGCGTTCCCGATTGTCGCAAATTTCCCTTGTGGGCGTGGTTCTATTCTCCTCGCGATATGGTCACATCACTATCAATAGGGCTTTCCCTATTGCGTTCATTCCCAATTTTTGCCTCTGCTTGCTGCCTGCTTTTTTTTGGCAGCTTTCCCAAGAATTTTTAAGGAAGCCCTGCCCGATGCTTGTTGGGAGGGCTAAGTATAACGTTTTGGCTAAAAGTGCCCTGTCCCCTTAAGAAGAAAAAAAAGGTGTATTCGTCCCTTTTGTGACTCGTCTTTTCACAATTTTTTAAATTTTGGTCCCCCTTGCTGTTAATGTCTGTTTCACACAAAGCTTTAACCCCGTAAATTATACAAAAACAAATGCTTTTATTTGAACTTCCACATAAAACTGATTTCCCTTTTCTCTTTCATAGTCCATGGGGAAAAACATTTACTGTAAAATTTTCTAAAACTTTATATTGACTCAGAATAGTTTATACATAAAAAATTTTAGGGAGCCCGCACAGAGAACTTTTGGGGATGCCAAAGATGAGTTTTTGCCTTTTTAAAAAGCTTTTCATGCTGAATTTTAGGGTTGGGCTAATGGCTTTTAAAACTTTGTTGGGGCACAGACCTGGAAAAAAAACTGCAGGGGGGCACTGCGACGCACCGAGTCTGCCAAGCGTAGGGGTCCGCCCAAAACAAAGGCCCGGCAGGCCCGGGGGCTAGGACCCAGGCCCGCCTGTCACCTATGACGGTGCTGGCAGGCACTAGGAAAAACCCGGCCCCACCTGTCAGCACCCGGGCGGGCTATTAAAACCACCCTGCACAAAACACAAGTTTTCCGGTTTTGGGCTTATTTGTCCCCGTTTTCCCGGAATTCTGATCCTGTGAAACTTTTTTTGTTTCCCCAAACCCCTGCCTTTTTTACCTGGGGCCCTGCTTTATTGTTCCTGCTTGACCCCTGGGTTGGGCCCCCCCCATTCTTCTGCCCGATCCCCCCGACCAAGCCGCCCGTTAGTTGGGTGAAAACCCCGGGTTGGGGACCCTGACCATTCTCTGCCTTCTCCCCTGGGACCCCCTCGCTGCCCCGGGACGTTGCTGGGCCTTTGGCCCGGGCCCAAATACTCCTTACCTAACCCGGGCGTCCCCCATCCACGGATCTGTTTCCCCGTTAAACCAAAGGGCCTGCCAGCCTCTTCACGCAAGCTCCCATTTCCCACACACCCCTGACGGGGGCTTTTCACCACCCGCTCCAATCCAAACCCCACCACAGGGGCCCTGGTGAAAAAAGCAGATTGGGACTTAAACCCCCGCCCCCCCCTGAGGAACCCCATGCTGTGGGGGTTTCTAAGACCCGCCAGGGGGTTTGCGACCAAGATGCAGATCAGGGGTTCTGACTTCACTAAAATCCATGAGCGGGTTTTGACATCCCTGTTTACATTTTGAGGTTACAAGTCCTGACCAAGAAACCTTGGACGGCAGCAGAACAATGAGCTGACCACCTCTTTTTGGTATTACATAAGCAAATAAACAGAAGGTAATTTTACTGGCGTGGGACAAGATGGAGTAGCAAGTGTGTTTATTTCTTGACGATTTTAGGCGGGGCACTTTGGGGATGTAGTCGGGAGGAGGATCCAAGCCAGGGTCATCACGGAAATAAACTACAAAAACCCCATGACTTCTGAGAGGGGGGGGTTCTAATAAAAGGAAAAGTGTGGGAAGGAACGGATATTGGGGTTTTTCACCAACTGGAAAAGATGGGATAGAAGTGCTGGGGCTTTTCTGTAGGGAGTTTTGGGGGAGCATTGCATCCTACCCAGAGGGCTGGACTTGACTGATTCCCCTTAAAATTCCTTTTTTTGGGTACCGCGCAAAAAACGCCAATCTGTGACACAGGACACCGCGGGAAAGGGCCGCGGAAAAAGGCGGGGGTCAATCCACCAAATACAAGCGACAAAAAAAGGCCCCCCCATTTTTCACCCATTCAACTGCATGGGGAAATCAGAGAGAGTGGTGAGGGGGTCACAGACCAACTTTGAAGTGAACCCTTGTTGATTTTTTGTCATTTCATTTGCAAAAACTCAGATATAAACCCGGCATCCACCTTGGACTAACGGGTCATGGATTGCTGGGCTGGGCCCAAAGCAGTAAGGTTACTTTCCTGAATTCTCCTCCCTCCTGTCTTATATAATCCTCTCTCTAATCCCCCCCCTCACTCTTTCTTTATCGATTTCTTCTTCTCTCCTCTTCCAATCTCTTCCTCCCTCTCTTCACTCTCAATACACCCTTCTCTCCCTCCACCCCTCATACCCTCTACACCCCAACCACTCACACTACCAGAATCATCCCTCCTCATATTCCACAAACACTTACTACATCCACATCTTCCACGTACAATCACAACCCTCCACCACCAACCCGAACACACCACACCACCCAACCAACACAATCCCAACTCGCCAGCAAAACAACACTTTGGATTAAACATCACACCCACACACAATTCACAATATACCACCTCTCAACATATAATCATAATCTGTCAAACCACAACTCTCTACTAAATTAAATAATCACGTTACATCGTCCAAATCTCTTCACAAATCTTCTTCCATCATAACAATGCACTCGGTATCTTTCTCACCCCTCAATCTGAGTTTCTCAACAATTCCAACCCCTCTCCTAAATCTCAACAACTAAAACTCCTACCACCTAATACCACAAACCTCAACACTAAATCTCCCAACCACTCATCTCCCAACCAACAAAGACAACAACCTCACTCCCCACCCCATCTCCACTCCCAACAATCTCCTCCTCAAACATCAATAAACATAAAAAACTCGTAATTTATCTTACATTCAAATTCTCTCTCCCATCGCATCGTCTCTCCCTCAATAAGCCACTAAATAAATCACATCATCCCTTTCATATTGCTCTAGCTCGTCCCTCCGTACCTCTACACCTAAAAAATCTCAAACAATCAAACCCTCTCACTCATAAGATCCAAATCCTCCAATCCGTCTTAATAATCTAATCTCTTCACTCAATCTCCACATACATCCACTAAACTCTCCCCTCCTCTTCTCCTCTTCTAAGAATAATCTTCTCTCTATAATCCTCACTCTCTCTCAAATCTCTCGGCTCCTCCCTCCTATTAATCTCTCATCCCTAAATAATTCGGACCAATTATAACAATGCGTATCTAATCGCCCTCTCTCTCACCATCATCCCTCGTCTCGTCTCCTCTCTAATCCTCCGTATATAAGTCTCTCTCTAGATCCCTCAGGGTGTCCTACTCCACTCCAAAGTTCTCTCATCTCACATCCCCCATAATTCCCCCTCATCTCAGAAACTCCTCTAACTCTAAACTGGCTCCTACACTCAACTCTCCCTCAAAATTCCCACATCAATGTAACTAATACTCTCCTCTCCTAATCTTCCTAATAAAAATCACAACTACAATCTCATCCTCATATCCCCCCCTCATCTCGCTCTCCTACATCTCCACTCCCCTATAACTCCTCCCCTTCAACCAATCCGTCAATCCTCTCTAAATCATCTAACTCTTCACACCCCCTCTCTAATTCCTCCCCCCACCTCAACCATTCTCCGACTCTATCCTCCCCCCCCCAAGCCCCCCAAAAACCGCCCACACTACCCCTACCCGCCCCCCCACCCCACCCAACCTTTGGGGCCCCCCCCACACGTGAACTTTGCCCTCCTCTCCACATTCTCCCCCAAAACCCCAGATTTTTTCTCACCACTCATTTTTTGTTTTTACTATCGGAGTGATATACCACCTACTTAAACATTTTTATTTCAACCCACCTCCCCATACTAAATTTTCCATGTACCATTCTATATATTTTTCTTTGTTAGTTTCCTCCCACTCCACCCCCAAATCTCTTTCCCATCTTTTTATAATCTTAATTTTACCTTACACAAATCATGAAATTTTATATTTTTAGCATGTTGTGTTTTTCCCCTCACCTCGCCTTTAAAAAAATTTTTCAAAAATTCCCAAACCTTTCAATTCAAGGGGGTTCGCAGTTTCCCCCCAAAATTGTTTTAATTGATTATACCTCCATATCTTGTCAGGGGTCCCGGGATGACCCAAGGGTTGGACTGATGCAGGAAACGCAGCTTCAGAATTGATAAACAAAAACAATTTTTTAACACTAACAATACAAACATAAACGCAGTGCAAACTAAAACATAACACATGCAACCAAACCAAACCAACCACCCACGATAACAGTAATACAAACAAGCGCTCAGGCAGGCCCGGGGCAATATCAAAGGGCAGGGAGGTACAGGGGGGGGCAAGCAAGAATGGCGGGGGCA
>CATNWA010005348.1:0-14594 GCA_951230385.1 Staurois parvus
CCGACCTTTTGGGCTGTGGGTTTTCAAGGTGACCGGGGAAGAGGAAAGACGACCGACCCAAACCCAAATCAATAAAGGGCCCTTTTTGGGTTCGGTGGGAAAACGACCGCGGGATAAACCCCGGGGAAAAATGGCCTTCGGGCTTGCGAATAGTGCTGCCTCTACCCCTTCCCTCTGCTGCCAACTTCTGCTCGCTCCCTAAAAAATTTGCCTCCCTGCACTTCCTCTGCCATGTTGTCTGACATACTCTTTAATTCAACATTATGTGTCCCTGAGTAAACAATTCCTGGCACTCAGTAAACTATTCTGTCTGTCCCTGAGTAAAAATCTGTGGCCTAAGTAAAGTGTTCTGTGGCCCCTGAGTAACAATTCTCTGGCACTCAGTAAACAATTGTCCTGGTACTTGCCCCCTTGAGTAACATCTCCTCTGGCACTCAGCTAACAAGTTGCTCTGGTCTGTCCTCAGTATCATTGAATTAAGACTCAATTTAAACTACGTTACGGCTGCGTCGATGTCACTGAATGCAAGATGGCTGCAGTGTAACGCGAACTATAAGTTTTCTGCATGGCCGCTGAGGTGAAACAATTCTTCCTCAGGTACCGAACTGGGCCCCGCAAACAATTCTGTGCTGAGTCCCGAGTTATCAAATTCTCCTGGTGTCCCGTAGAGCAAATTGGAAAGATGTCATGGTGCGCGGTCCCTGATGTATCATCTCTCAGCGCGCACCACGTCCAGTAACAATGCTCTGCTAACTGTCACTCCCTGAGTAACAATATCCTTCTCCTGGCACTCGCTAGTAACAATTCTGGTGATGTCCCTAGAGTTACTATTCCCGGATGCTTCCGCCTAATATACAAGTTTCGTGTCGGCCCTAGAGTAACGAGCTCTGCTGAGGTTCAGTAACAAATTTGGCTCTGTACAAGCTGTACCCGGTGTAAATTGACATTCCTGGATACCATAGTCTGGGCGTAACCAATTCTAGTCTGAGTCACTGGCCCGCAATCTTCGTCTGACACTCAGTGATAAAACAATTCTGTGTCTGTCCCTAGTACAAATCTCGTGCTCCACGCTATCAGTAACAATTCCTGTATGTCCCCTAGATAAAAATTCTGTGGCCCAGAAGTAAATTTCTGGGTCTGTGGCCATGAGTCAACAAGATTCTGTGGCTCTGTGCAGTAACTAATTCTTCGGCTGTCCCTAGTGCAGTAACTATTCTCTGGCACTCAGGTAACATGATTCTGGTCTGTCAGCTCCCTGACGTAAGCGTCATTCGTGCCCTTCATGGCACTCAGTAACAATTCCTGTCCCCTGGTAAAAACTTCTGGAGGCCCTCAATTAACAGTATTCTGTGGCCCAGAGTAATCAATTCTCTCTGGTACAACATCAGTAACAATTCTTGCCCGCTGTTCTGTCCCTGATAACAAATTCTCTGGCACTCAGTAACAATATCTGTCTGTCCCTGAGTCTCCTGTTGGCCCCTGAAGTAAAGTTTCTGTGGTCCCTGAGTAACAATTCATGCAGACTATAATTCCGTAACTCTGAAGTTTCTGTCTGTCCGTCCCTGAGTAACAATTCGTCTGTGCACTCCAGTAACAATATTCTTCTGTACCCCGAGTAAAAATTCTAATTTGGCCCTAATTAAAGTTTCACTCAGTGGCCCTAAGTAACAATTCTCTCTGGCACACAGTCTAACAATTTCCTGTCTGTCCCGGATGTAACAATTCGTCTGTATGCACTCCGTAACAATTCTGTCTGTCCCTAAGATAAGTAACAATTCTCTGGCACTCAGTAACAATTCTGTCTTGTCCCTGAGTGGGGAGGGGGGAGGGGGGTGGGAGTAACAATTCTCTGGCACGGCAGAAACAATTTTCTGTCGTGTCCCTGAGGTAAAAATTCTGTGGCCCGTAAGTAAAGTTCAATTCTGTGGCCGAACTCTGAGTAAGCCGAGATTCTAGATGGCACTGTCGACACCTTAACAATTTCTGTCTGTCCCTGAGTAACAATTTCCTGATGGCACTCAGTAACAATTCTGTCAGTCCCTGAGTAAAATTCTGTGGCCCCTAAGTAAAGTTTCTGTGGACCCTGACTAACAATTCCTCTGCACCAACTCCGTAACAATACTGGTTCTGTCCCGATGAACACTTCTCTCTGGCACTCAGTAACAAATTCTGTCTGCGTCCCTGAGTAACAATTCCATCAAAACTGGCATAATCAGTAACAATTCTGATCTGTCGTCCCTGGGTAAAAATTCTGTGGCCGCTAAGAAAAGTTTCTGTGGCCCCTGAGTAAACAATTCTCTGTGCACTCAGTTAACAATTCTGTCGTGTCCCTGAGTAACAATTCTCTGAGCACTCAGTAACAAATCCTGTCTGTCCCTGAGTAAACATTCTGTGGCCGCTAAGTAAATGTTTCTGTGGCAGCTGAGTAACAAAATTCTCAGTTGCACTCCGAGACATAAACAATTCTGTCTGTCCTGAGTAACAATACTCTGGCAGTTCTCAGTAACACTTCTGGTCCTGTCCCTGATAAAAATTCTGTGCGCTAATTAAAGTTTCTGTGGCCCTACAGTGAGCAATTCCTCTGCACTCAGTAATCATTCTGTCTGTCCCTGAGTAACAATTCTCAATTCTCTGACCGCTCCGTAACAATTCTGCTGTCCCTGAGTAACAATTCTCTGGCACTCAGTAACAATTCTGTCTGTCCCTGAGTAACAATTCTCTGGCATCCAGTACAACAATTCAGTGTTTCTGTCCCTGAGAAAAAAAATTCATTAGTTCTGCTGCCCTAACTGCAGTAAAGTTTTCCCATGTGGCCCTGAGTAACAATTCTGGCTGGACTCTTAGACTGCAACTCGCACCACCCACAACCATGCCCGAAACAATTCTGTCTGTCCCTTGAGTAACAATTCTCTGGCACTCTGTAACAATTCTGTCTGTTCCCTAGGAGTAAAAATTCCTGTGGCCCTAATTAAAGTTTCTGTGGCCCTGAGTAACAATTCTCTGGCCACTCGACCGTAACAATTCTGTCTGTCCCTAGATATGAATTCTGTGGGCCCAAACAAGCGTTTCTGTTGCTGTCCCTCAAGTAACTGAAGTTTCTGTGGCCCTGAGTAACAATTCTGTGTCTGTGCGAGTAACAATTCTGTGGCCCTAATAACAGTTCATTTGGCCCTCAGTAACATTGTCTGTGTCTGTATGCGAGTAACAATTCTGTGTCTTGCACGTAACAATTCTCAATCTGTGGCCCTAAAAAGTAAAAAGTATCTGTGGCCTTCAGTAAATCCAATGTTCTGTGTCTGTGCGAGTAACAAATCTCTGTGCCCCTAAGTAAAGTTTTCAGTGGCCCTATAACAATTCTCTGGCACTCAGTACTAACAATTCTGTCTGTCCCTGAGTAACAATTCTCTGGCACTCAGTAACAATTCGGTCTGTCCCCTGAGTAAAAATTCTGTGGCCCTAAGTAAAGGTTTCTGGGGCCCTGAGTAACAATTCCTCTGTGCACTCAGTAACAATTCTGGTCTGTCCCTGAGTAAAAATTCTGTGGCCCTAAGTAAAGGTTTCTGTGGCCCTGGAGTAACAATTCTCCTGGCACTCCCGTAACAATTCTGTCCTGTCCCAGAGTAAGCAAGTTCTCCCTGGCACTCAGTAACAATTCTGTCTGTCCCAGAGTAAAAATTCAGTGGGCCTGAAGATAAAGTTTTCCTGTGGCCCCTGAGTAACAATATCTCTGGCACTCCCCACCTCCGTAACAATTCTGTCTGTCCCTGAGTATGAATTCTGTGGCCCTAACTAGCGTTTTTTCTTTGTCCCCTAAGTAACACAGTTCTGTGGCCTGAGTAACAATTCCTTGTGTCGTGCGTGCGAGTAACAATTCTGTGGGCCCTAAGATTAACAGTGTCTGTGGCCCTCGGGGTTAACCAGTTCGTGTGTCCTGCGTGCGATGTAACAATATTCTGTGTCTGTGCCGAGTAACAATTCTGTGGCCCCTAAGTAACAGTTCTGTGGCCTACAGTAAAACAATTCTGTGTCTGTGCGAGTAACAATTCTGTGTCTGTGCGAGTAACAATTCTTGAGTGGCCCTACACGTAAAGTTTTCTGTTGCCCTAAGTAACAATTCTTCTGGCTACTCTGATAACAATGCTGTGCCTGTCCCGAGTAACAATTCTCTGGCACTCAGTAACACTTCCTGTCTGTGCCCGTGAGTAAAAATTCTGTGGCACTAAGTAAAGTTTTCTGGGGCCCTGAGTAACAATTCTCTGGCACTCAGTAAACAATTCTGTCTGTCCCCTGAGTAAACACATTTTCTCTGGCACTCCAGTTACAATTCTGTCCTGTCCCTGAGTAAAAATTCCTGTGGCCCTAAGTAAAGTTTCTGTGGTCCCCTAAGTAAACCAATCTCTCAGGCAACTCAGTTAACTATTCTGTCTGTCCCTGAGTAAAAAATTCTGTGGGCCGCTAATAACGTTTCTGGGCCCTCTAAGTAACAATTCCTCTCTCTGGCACTGAGATAACAATTCTGTCCTGTCCCTGAGTATGAATTCTGTGGCCCTAACTAGCGTTTCTTTGTCCCTAAATTAACGATTCTGTGGCCCTTCATTAAGCTAGTCTGTGTCCCTGATTAATGGTTCTCTGTCCCCTAAGTAACTTTTCTCTGTCCCCCAAATTATCGTTTCTTTTCTGTTGGCCCCTAACTCTAGTCCCTGTCCACTAGTACAGAGCGCTCTGCCTCTGTTTCCAATAACTGCAGGCAAATGAAGAATTCCAAAATTGGCCGCTTATTTATAAGCTCGAACCATCTACACAGTGCTGGCTGCTGGCTTGAGCTGAATTGTCTGATGCGATCACAATGTCGTATTGATGAATTCTATTATTGGTCAGCGACGCCTTGTATCTGCGCGCCTTCCCAGACTTCACCCAGCTATTTCCGTCGCCGCACAGCATGTCAGAGCCGCCATTATATTCTGAAAAATTTCGAATTCGCGACAACGCGTCCGAAGTTAGGCCTATATTTCGGAATCGGCAGGAATCGATAATTTTTTCCGATATCGACTCGACTCGAAATTCCTCACATCGGAATACTTCGATGCGCTTCATCTCCTACTTATGATCATTAGCTCCCATCTAGTGGCCCAGTAATATCATATATTGGGCTGAGTTTTTACTGATTAGAGAGATTTTCAGAAAAATCATCCTCATTGTGGCCACTAAGAATGGAGCCGGCGATCCATCAGGAAATCTCTGTGTTTACTTAAACATCGGGCCAGATGTTGTCACAGGTGGAGTAATGATTGTGTCTCATTGGTCTCAATGAATGTTCTATTAAATAGAGGCCCTTGGGTTTCCATTTCATCAGACATGGCTCCATACTAATCCCTGAGGTCACACTCCTCGCACACTGAGGTCACAACACTCCCGCACTCTGAGGTCACACCTCCCGCACTCTGAGGTCATCACTCCCGTATCCCTGAGGTCACTCTCCCACTCTTCTGATGTCACACTCCTCACGCTGAGGTCCACACTCCCGCACGCTGAGGTCACAACTCTCCCGCACGCTGAGGTCACACTTAGCCCTGACCGACTCACGATCACCACAAGCACCCAAGTCACACGGCTCTCCCGCACCGCGAGTGTTCACACTCTCATGCACCCCTGATGGTCACACTCCCGCGACCCTGGAGGTCCATACTTCCGTATCCTGAGGTCACACTCACCTAAGTCCCTCGCGGCTCCCCGAAGCTCGACATCTCCCACACACCTGAGGTCACACCACCCGCGCCCCCCCCATTTCCCGCAACTACTGAGGTCACACTCCTCCCTGCACTCTGAGGTCATACTCCGCACTCTGCGGTCACATTCCCGCACATCAGAGGTCACACTCCCGCACTCTGAGGCTTCCATAACTCCCGTATCCTGAGGTCACTACCCACACTCTGAGGTCACACAACCCGCACTCTGAGGTCACACTCTCCTCCCGCACCGTGAGGTCACTACTACGTCCCGCACCCTGAGGTTCATCACTCCCATACCCGCACGCCTGAGATTCATACTCCCGTTATCCTGACAGGTCACAGCTCCGCTTTAGCACTGTGAGGTCACGCTCCTCTCAGCAGCACGTGGAGGTCACACACATACCACCTGACCACGCACTCTGAGGTTCACAATTTCCCGTGCACTCAGAGGTCACACTCCCCGCACTCTGAGGTCACACTCGCACCTGAGTCACACTCCCGCTGAGGTCACACTCCCGCACCACCCTTAAAACTTTATTTTGGTGGTATTTATTCACCACAGGAATTTTTTTTTTTTTGCTATATAAATGAAAATGTCAAAAAAATTTTGAAAAAAAAGTATTTATGTTGCAAAATTTTATAAGGAAAAACAATCTTTCTTCATAAATCGGCCAACAAAATGTATTCAGAAATCTTTTTAGTAAAAAAAAAATAACCCAAATTAGTTATAACCAAAAAATTATAATTTTTTTAAATAACATTTTTTTACATTTTTTATTTTTTTATAATATATTATTTATGTTTTTTTATACACCCATAAAAGCTGTAAAAGCAATAATCTTCTCCTCTCCTGTGGGAGCTGTGATTGGTCCCACTTGTCACCATGGTACAAGTCTGTTGGGAATAGCCCTGTACCATGTGACCTCGGTGATCACTCACAGATTTCAACTAGTAGTAAACAATGATATCAGGAAGTGACATTCTCCTTACTACTATTCATGTGATCACTACTGTCTTCAGTTCACTGTCTTCCCAGTGATGGTGGCTGTGCAGGGAGGGGGGATGTCAGGGCAAGTCTAATGATTGGAAAGGAGGAGCAGACTGAGCATGCCAGCACAGAACTGACCCACGCTGATCTCTCATGCCTAGTGTGGTCTATAGTTTTAATAGGAAATCAGAGGGACTGGCAGGATCACCGGGGATCTCACACAAAGGAAAGCAATACAGAGAGAAGAGGAGACGTCTCTTTATACCAGGACATGGGACAGCCGGCACAGATCAGGATTAGGACAATATTGGAGGAACATATTCTTTGAAGGAGAAGTTCAGCGCAAAGCTCTTTTGTCTGTACACTTCTCCTGTGGATCAGAGGAAGTGCAGTTCATTCTGATCTCCTGTGACCCATTTTTCAGGGTGAAGCCCCC
Source organism: Staurois parvus (assembly GCA_951230385.1). NCBI lineage: Eukaryota > Metazoa > Chordata > Amphibia > Anura > Ranidae > Staurois > Staurois parvus. The sequence continues at coordinate 7,154 of CATNWA010005348.1, forward strand.
GCTGCCAGCTGACGTTTCACTCAGCCCGGTCCAGGCTGGGGAAAGATCCCAACATCAGAGTCTGGACCAGCTGCACCCTCCCCCATCCACAGCCCAGTGAGTGTGGGGGGGGGGGGGGCAGGGGCAGGGGCAGAGAGCAGTGACTGACAGTCCACCACTCTCTGCTCAGCACACGGCTGTGAGAACTCATGGCCAGCAATCACGTGATCGCTGAGTTCTCACACTTGGAGCCGGCGGGGGATGGGTGCAGCATCCACCTAGGGGCAAGGATGATTTTACAAAGTCAATAAATAAATGCCATACTTTTCTGGCTTTAGATGGCGCTAAGTATCATAAGAAATTAGAACCATCTTATTGCCAAATGTGGTTATTCCTCCATTTTATATCCATGGAAACCATTCACCCCGCCCAGCACAGAGCCTACTCCCTCTACTCCCTCCCCCCATCCCATTCACCACAGAGGGAATGACATTCAGGCACATTCACACGGGTGTATTGCTGTGCAATTGTTTTTATGAACAGACTCCTAATGATTACAGCTACTTATATAGGGCCATTAATTTACATATTTTATTACCCATCAGTCCCCGATCCCCTGAGGAGCTACAGTGTAAGGTCCATAACATTCATACATACTAGGGGTCAATATAGACAGGAGCCAATTACCTTCCAGCATGTCTTTGGTGTGTGGGAGGAAAACCAGAGTAACCCGGAGGAAACCCGTGCAGGCACAGGGAGAACATGCAAACTCCAGGCAGGTAGGGAAGTGGTTGGAATGTCAAATCAATGACATTAGAGCTGCCTAGGATGGAAGTGCTAACCACTGAGCCACTGTGCTGCAGAATATGTTTCTATAAAGGTGGGAAGTATGTAGCAGTGAATTAGACCTCCCAGCAATGTTATTACCAGGCTGCAGCTAGGGGGCGCTCTAATGTGTACAGTTGTGACCCCAGCAGAGTGATCCATCTAGCTCACATTGACCCTCTCACTGCCAGAGCTGTTTCTTCTCTGCATTAATTTGCACACATGGGAAAATGCAGATTTTGGGCCTGAAGATGAGATAAACCCCCAAACTCTATATATCATGAAAGCTCTTGAGGCCCTGGAGAATAAAGTTTTGGTTAAATTTTTGGTGGGAATTTTGGATCATCGTATACTAAGCAGGATTTGGAGATTGGGGAAGTACGGTGCATGGACTCACACATCTGGGAGGTTGTGGGTGGGAACCCATCCAGGGATCAGACAACCTATCTGAGGACTAGTGGAGAATATGTCCCTCTCCTCACTGAAGTCAATGGGTGTGGGTCACCTCCATGGTCACGGGGAATTCCGGATCATCATATACTAAGCAGGAGATTTGGATCACCGGTGGAGAACTTTCACCCCAAGAATGAGGGTGAGGTCAGCAGAGGAGCCCATAGTAAAGGAGGAAACTGTGAAATGTTTTCTTCAGAAGGTCGGTGTTTACTGGACAAGTGAATGTAAAATACACCATCAACGTTTTTCATGCTTCAAAGTGTCACTTCATCAGGACAGGTGTAAGAAGACGATATAAAAATAGGGAATGAAGTAACAGTCCAGTATATGGTATTATAAAGACCCGAGTCACATACAATTCATGGACAGGACTGAGCTTTATAGCATTCAGGATTTGTATGATGTTAGGACAAGGTGAAGAGATATATGGAGAGGATGATCAATATATGGAGAAATCAATCTTATTCTATCATAGAAGGGAATCAATAGATCAATCAATGACATCAACCAATCAATAAGATCCATTTCATGGGATAGATTTATCATTCTGTGCACTGGTTATGTTGGAGGATCAAACCGTGATCACTGGATATTGGAAACATTCCCTATTGATCTGATGATTGCTGGCAAATGGATTCTGATTGATTATTGCTGGGAATAAAGTCCAATAAACACGCAGATTTGATGGGATTATTGATAGAAAAAATCTCTTCATATTCCATGGAATAAATATGTGTAGAATAGTTTGGATTTGATGGAATAAATCTCTATAAAAAAGACTTTGTGGGGTTTGTTGGTTCTTTTCTATTCCTCTCTAGGTCTGGATTTCAGGACGGAAGAAGAAAACAATTCCTCCAATTTCTAGTGGATTGAGTGAGGGGGGAGAGAGATTTGGGGGAGTTTTGTACATACAGGAGGTAATAGAGAGAATCCGCTAGTAATTGATGAGAGGAGATTTCACTGGAGAGTTCCATTGGAGAGAATTCAGGCTGGGGGCACTGCTGGGGAATAGAGGGTTCTGATTGGACCACAGTAAACGTGTCATATTAATCTGGGGGTGTGCACTGCTGGGGCCTGGATGGGTTCTGATTGGACCACCAGTAAACGTGTCATATTAATCTGGGGGTGTGCACTGCTGGGGCCTGGAGGGTTCTGATTGGACACCAGTACATGTGTTGTAATAATCTGGGGGTGTGCACACTGCTGGGGTCTGGAGGGTTCTGATTGGACCACCAGTACATGTGTCATATTAATCTGGGGGTGTGCACTGCTGGGGCCTGGAGGTTTCTGATTGGACCACCAGTACACGTGTCATATTAATCTGGGGGTGTGCACTGCTGGGGCCTTTAGGGTTCTGATTGGACCACCAGTACATGTGTCATAATTAACCCCCTCGCCTACCAGGCACTTATACCCCCTTCTTTACCAGGCCAATTTTCAGCTTTCAGCGCTGCCGCATTTTGATTGACAATTGCGCGGTCATCCAACATTGTACCCATATGAAATTTTGATCATTTTTTTTCTCACAAATAGAGATTTCTTTTGGTGGTATTTAATCGCCACTGGGCGCTTTACTTTTTGCGTTATAAATAAAAAAAGTGCAAAAAATTTTGAAAAAAAAAAAAGTTTCTTTGTTTCTGTTATAAAATTTTTTCAAACAGGTATTTTTTCTCCTTCACTGATGTGCGTTGATGAGGCAGCACTGATGGGCACTGATAGGCGGCACTGATGGGCACTGATAGGCAGCACTAAAGGGCACTGATAGGCAGTACTAATGAGGTGGCACGGATAGGCGGCACTGATAGACAGCACTAATGAGGTGGCACGGATAGTCGGCGGCACTAATATGCAGCACTGATAGGTGACACTGATGATGGGTACTGATAGACGGCACTGACTGGCATCACTGATGGGCACTGACTGGCGGCACTGACTGGCACAACCGCTGGGCACTGAATGGTGGCACTGACTGGCAGCACTGGTGGACAGCACTGGTGGGTGGGCACAGGTGGGTGGCACTGGTGGGCACAGGTGGGTGGCACTGCTGGGCACAGGTAGGTGGCACTTCTGGGCACAGGTGTGTGACACTGCAGAGTGGCACAGGTGGGTGCACTGCTGGGCACAGGTGGGTGATCTGCTGGGCACAGGTGGGCGGAGCTAGTGGGCGCACTGCTGGGCACAGGTGGGCGGAACTTGCGGGTGGCACTGCTGGGCACCGATCATCAGGGCACTGATCATCAGTGCCCTGATGATCGGTGCCGATCCCCGCTGTGACAACTGCCGGTTCTCGGCAGTACTTTTCCTCACGATCTGACAGCGTGAGGAAAGTGCAGCCGAGAACCGGCACTTGCATTTCCCTGTGATCCCTCTGATCAGCGTGTCATATGACGTCCACTCAGAACTGGCTGGCCACAGTGCAGCCGTCATTCGGCTATCTGCGGTCGGCAGCTAGTTAATCTGGGGGTGTGCACTGCTGGGGCCTGGAGTTCTGATTGGACCACCAGTACATGTGTCATTAATCTGGGGGTGTGCACTGCTGGGGCCTGGAGTGTTCTGATTGGACCACCAGTACATGTGTCATTAATCTGGGGGTGTGCACTGCTGGGGCCTGGAGGGTTCTGATTGGACCACCAGTACACGTGTCATATTGTGATGGATTTGGTAAAATGCCTATTCTGTTTTTCTGTTTAAAATATACATTTTATACATATTTACTTTTATACTTTTTTATATTTCTAAATATATGTGTTGTGAGTATATATATATATATATATATTTTGTCTGCTGGGCTTTGCAGTCCTCCTTAACTTGTTTTGCTCAGAGCGATGCTCTCAACCCCTCCCTTCGCACTGAGATGATTTTACTTAGACTTTGGGAATGTGAAGGGGAGTGAACAGAGATAACGGGTTGAGAAGCAAGCATCAAGTTTCTACATTTCTCCTATATTTCAACCAAGCAAAATGTGCCTTTCAGAATGTGACTGTATATACGTAATAGTGACGTGTACTCTATTGTTCTCTATGTATAAAAGGTTAAGCACCGCCCTGCAATAAACAGAGATGAGATGATGTGAAAGTGGTTGTACTGGACAGTTGTCCGTGTAATTATTTTCCGGCGTGCACGCAATCCATATCTCAAAATTAGGAACAGCAGCAGAAATCCTACCCTGAGCCCGATTGTGGTTCTCCCAACCTTTTTAGCTGGCGCTAGCCCACGCGGGGCCCCAGGTTTGTGACCGATGGAAGTCCGCACATGAGACTGAGCGGCTGGCCAGGACAGACCAAAGGGATTTGCGCACCCCTGAGAGTACGGTAGGTACTTTTTATACTTACCACTGTACGATTTGTTTCTGTCCAGCCTTGGCGCCAGTTTTGTCGGCTTCCAGAGGTCATCAAGAGCGGCAGGTAATTTTTATTTCTCGCCTGGGGCTGTTTAACGAACCTGCCACTGGATCTCTGCTGACTGTGTATTTGTTCAGTGTCTGTCGTCCTGTGCGACTGTGATAACTCAGTAGACTGAAAGATAAGTTGCAATGAGTGTCCTGACCAGGTGAGCTGTGGGCCCCTGGAAGACGGAACCTTGCAATATGTTGCAATGAGATTTCTGACCAGGTGAGCTGTTGGCCCCTGGAAGACGGAACCTTGCAACAAGCGTCTACGGACGGTGACTCGGGGTTGACGGTGTGAGACCCCTGAGGGTTTAGCTCAGCTGCTGAGGCTTCACGGAGCGAGGGGCGGCAGGTGTAATGTCCTGTTCTGAGTGTATTTGTGAATCACTGTTTGTTCTGAGATAAGACAGAAAGCAGCGGAATAGGGATATTAATCTAATAGTTGCCCTCACTGCCTCTGAAACCGTTAGCTGAGACTAAGGTGAAAGAACAGAACAGAGTGAGAAGTTGGGTGACCCAGAGAGAGGGGGGAAGATGGGTCAGAAGACAGTCAAGCCACAGAAAGGATTATTAGTATGTGATAGTGTAAAGAGGAGAGAAGGAAGTGAAGCAGTTAAAAAGTTATCTAAAGAAGCGAAAGTTTGTAAGCTGAAGGTCAGCGGACTGGCATAAATCATTGTAGGAACAGAGAGGAATGTTATGTGATGAAGGTTTGCTGAACGTGACAGAAGTTTGGAACAGAACTGGAAAAGTGTTGCATAAAGGATAGTTGGAAGAAATTCAAGAAAATGGCAATTGTATAATGTATTTGTATCACAAAATTGTAAATGAAGTGTGTGCTAAAACCACCGCCCTATGTTGGAATGTGGGGTGGGAAAGAGGGGAGGGACAGCCCTGCCCTTCATCTAACGCCCACTTTATGCCCACCACCCCAGCCCTGCCCAGTGCACTTCCTGCTAGCAGCCATCTTGCTATACCTGTGTTGTCACTTCCTGCCCTGCCCAGTACACTTCCTGCTAGCAGCCATCTTGCTACATCTGTATGGTCATTTCCTGTCCAGCCCAGTGCACTTCTGCCTGCAGCCATCTTGGTACACCCGGAAGGCCTAAATAAGGCATATACCCAGTTCTCCCTGTTCTAAACCAGGATGCTTCCTACCACACTCCCGTTTTCCCCAATATGGAAGCATCACCTTCACAAAACTGGACAATACATGAATGACAATGACTCCCAAAACCTATATTCGAGCTGAATGATCAACAGCTGCAAGCGACAAGGCGCCAATAGATTTGACTCCCAAACCCACGCACAGTGGAGTACAACCTAAACAGGAACAGTACACAAGACAACCCCGACATTCAAGATTACCGGAAGGGGCACCGGTAGTGTATGTCGCTTTTACCCCATCACAAGCAGCGGCCTTAGTGACGAGTCTGCCTGACCCAGAGAAACAGCCAATACCCTTTCACCGCAGGGTAGTGCAGATACAAGAAACTTACTCAGCTGCTTGGAAAGACCTGCTCAGTCTATGCCAAATTAAAGCAGGACATGTTTTCTGGCCAGTTATGCAGACGGCCTTCAATGATGCCTGCCTGACAAGTGTTATTTCCTATTCCTTCTTCAGGCGTGGAGTTTTTGTGCCCAGCTCCATGACTGGGCAAAGGAGAAATTAGCGGATCAGACTACCACGATTCAAGACATCACCCAAGATAAAGGGGAGTCTGTGGAGAAGTATTATGCCAGACTCATACAGGCCTTTGATGATCTGGGCTTCTCTCAATATGAAAAGGCACGCATACACATGCTCTCAACTGCTTTTGTTTCATGGCTCAAAGAGGATATTAGGAAAGGTCTGATGGTGGCCTGCCCTGAATACTGCTCTATGAAGACTAAGTCCCGGATGTGACGAAACGCGTCAAGAGGAAGTGACGTTTATACGCAAGGAGCAGGAACCGGAAGTGTCGCAGCGGCCATCTTTGTTGAGGAATCACTGGACACTTGAGAGTGGACTGCATGGGAACTGTGGGAACTGCCTGGTAATCCCCATTCAGTGGGGTTTGTCCAAAATTGGTTATACTACTTTTATACTTATGTTTTCAACTCCTTATACAAGTGGATTCATTAAAATTTGAAACATACATGGAGGTACGTCATATTTTATAAACCTATGTATGTGGAAGGCATAGTAAGATCATCCTAACAGGAAGCGGAGGAGGAGAGGAGGATAAAGCTTCTTTGGAGGATTTCCAGTTATATATATATATAAATAAAAGGCGTGAGTTTCATCTACTGTTGGTAAGGGTATATTGGCCTTACTCACTAGAAGTGTCACGTGTGGGGAGGAATCTCACTAAGTAGATCACTTCATGATTTTATTATTTATGAGCACAAGTGTCTTATTACCTTTCCCTTTTGGAAGGTTCTCACAAGTGTTAAATATATAATTTTTCACTTAAAGGTTGCACAATTGTTTGATACACATTTGTGTGTGCATGTGTTTTTATATATATACATATATATATATATATTCATAAAATTTTTTTTTTTTTTTTTTGTGATATTATGGTAATGCACTATTGTGAGTTTCTTTTTTCTTTGAGGTTCTTCACAACAATCAACACTGCAAGAAATATACTTTTTCATATATTTTTTTTAATTTTATTTTTATTTTTTAATTTTATATTTTTTCTTTATTGAGACACTGGACTTTATATTATCGGATTTAAATCACAGAGACACTGGATTTATGATTTTGTAGAAAGTATATGGGGAATGTTTTTTGTTGTTACATCAATA
>CATNWA010005349.1:0-12736 GCA_951230385.1 Staurois parvus
CCCTCCCCCTCCCTTCTTCTCATACTTCTCATCCTTCTCCTTCTTCTCAATCTTCTCTACTTCTCCTTCTTCTCATCCTTCTCTTCTTCTCATCCTTCTTCTCATCCTTCTCCTTCTCCTTCTTCTCATCCTTCTCCTTCTCCTTCTTCTCATCCTTCTCCTTCTTCTCATCTTCTTCTCCTCATCCTTCTCCTTCTCCTTCTTCTCATCCTTCTCCTTCTCCTTCTTCTCATCCTTCTCCTTCTCATGCATCTTCTCTTTCTTCTCATCCTTCTCCTTTCTTTCTCATTCCTTCTCCTTCTCCTTCTTCTCATCCTTCTTTCTCCTCATCCTTCTCCTTCTTCTCATCCTTCTTCTTCTTCTCATCTTCTTCTTCTCATCCTTCTCCTTCTCATCCTTCTTCTCATACCTTCTCCTTTCTCTTCATCCTTCTCCTTTTCTCATCCTTCTCCTTCATTCTCATCCTTCTCCTTCTCCTTCTTCTCATCCTGTCTCCTTCTTCTCACATCCTTCTCCTTCTCCTTCTCTTTCGAATCAGCCGAATCGAATTTTTGAGAAATTCGCTCATCTCTAGTGATATTTGTTGGTGGAGCATGCGTCATTTCGGTTGATACATTGAAAATTCTTATGAAGGATAAATAGTTACAAGACTGCACACAGTGTGGACTTACAGACTGAGCACTACGTTCCTTTTTTTTAACTTTGACACTTTGTTTATTGATTCTTATTATATCATATTGCACATGTAGCACTACCCCTTAGGAGTCGCTGAGTTATTTTTGGGCTCCCTGTCATCCTGGACCCCTCTCTGAAAGCCCCAACCCCTGCTGACACCACAGTACTCTTCTGACCAGAGTAAATTATCACTGTAAAATGGGACTTGTGCACAGGTTAGAGTGAACTGATAGGTTGTTTATATTAAACTTGGCTGTGAGCTCGGAAAAACAGTAATAAGGGAATCTGTGTGTACATAATGGCAATTATCACTCTTAGCAACTCTAAGCAGAGAAAATAACATACAGTAAAATCTCAATCAGTGCTGGCAGTCCTGCTATTCAGAAGTTAACCCAGAACTTCAAGCCTGTTTATAGTCTCCAGTGAGCAAAGGAAACTATCAAGGTTGAACTAGCTCACTTTGGGCCCTCAGGATCTGATGGCAAGGTTTAAATCTGAGATAGGAAAAGAGCTCTTTAATTAGAGTAGTCAATGTCCCTTCAAATGTAGTGAGGAATCTTCTGCACACTTGCTGGGACCCAGTTGGTGCACTACATTGATCCAGACCTTTTAAGTTTTAAGAAATTAAGGTGGCAGTTCCTCAAAGGATTAATACAGAAAAAGAACAGGCACTATCCCTTTAAGTAACACTTGACTTGGGTAGTGTCCCTTTGATGCACTAAGCAGGATGCAAATTTTAGGCAAAAAGGTGTCAGAAGTTAGCAGAAACACTTGTTGGCAAAGTGCAACTCCTCTCTGGGCTGCAGTAGCCAATGGCAATAGCGATAGATGTTCCTTTAAGAGAATAGGTCGATGGCTAAGGGAACAATGATGTAGTTTGGCCAGCAGGGAGGTGTTCACTCAGCTTTGATGATTGAAATATGCTGCGGATATGATCAGTAATGGTGGCCGGGGGAACTAGGCCGCAACATGTGTTAACTATATGCAATGTCAGCAACTGTGTGCAGGAAATTGGCAGAAGTGAAAGGAATGTCAGTGTTCACTTGTTTGGCTGGTGTATGGGACTCTCTCACCTGATCTGTGGTCTTTCACTCTCGTATAAAGGGGCCCCCCAGGTTCTCTGGTCCAACCTGCAGCGTTCAGTCTGGACACAGCGCTCTGGGTTGCCTGCTGGCTGAACATCTCCCTGGACAGCTTGGCAAGGCTAACAGTCAGTGATTCCTCCTTGCTTCTCTCCTCTCTAGCTCTGCGGCCTGGTCCGGTTCTCCAGCAGTCTGCACAACCCTCTCCTCACTCCAGCTCTCCCTCCAGTCGCTTCCTGTCCAGTCTCCTGGGTTTCTGTATATAAATGCTCCTGCCCACACGCCAGCTCTTCTGAGAAATGTAGTCCTCTGATACACTGCTACGGTTGGACTGAATGGACTTTTGTCTTTTTTCAGCCAGACTAACTATGTAACTGCTCCCCAACAAAGTCCATGAGGCTGCTCTTCAGAGTGTGAGTGCAACTGAATTGTCGGACACTGCCATCTTGTGTTTCTCTTAACATCCTACAACTTGCATTACAGCAGGGTGTTGCACACATATTGATAGGTTATAGCGCTGCACCACTGTTTTTATATTCTTATGATATAAGTGTATTTATGCACTTAGGAGCAACAGCTGGGTAAGGTTAGAGATAAATCAGTGCAGGGTGATCACAATATAGTGGCAGGGGGGTCAGTATGTAGTGGCAGGCTGGTCAGTAAGCAGTATGCATTGGCATGGCAGTCAGAGAGCAGTATGTAGGGGCAAGACAGCCAATGAGCAGTATATGATAGCAAGGCAGTCAGTAAGTAGTATGTAGTGGCAGGGCAGTCAATAAACAGTATGTAGTAGCAGGACAGTCAGTAAGCAGTATATGATAGCAGGGCAGATGATGGCAGGCAAGTCAGTGATCAGAATATGTGGCAGAGTGGTCAGTAAGCAGTATGTATTGGAAGGGATGTCAGTGAGCAGTGTATGATGGCAGAGCAGTCAATGATCAGCATGTACTGGCAGGGTGCTCAGTGAGCAGTATGGAGGGGCAGGGTAGTCAGTGAGCAGTATATAGGGGCAGGGTAGTCAGTGATCGGAATGTAGTGGCATAGTGGTCAGTAAGCAGTATGAAGGGGCAGGGTAGTCAATGAGCAGTATGTAGGGGCAGAGCAGTCAGTGATCAGAATGTAGTGGCAGGGTGATCAGAAAGCACTATGTAGGGGCAGGGCAGTCAGTGAGCAGTATGTAGGGGCAGTGTAGTCAATGAACAGTATGTAGGGGTATGGCAGTCCGTGATCAGAATGTAGTGACAGGGTGGTCAGTAAGCAGTATGTCTGGGCAGGGCAGTCAGTGAGCAGATGGATGGATGCACAGGGTCAGGGCTTGTATAAGGGTAGGATTGTAACAAGTTACTTGGCCCACCTGTCTGTCTATTTTTTTCTTTTACCTTGTTACCTTAGCAAGAAGAAGCTTTTGATAATCACCAGGCTTGTACATAGATTGCAAGTAGAGATGAGCGAATCGAACCAGGCGAACCGGAATTCGATACGAATTTCAGGAAAAATTCGATTCGCGTCGAATCCGAATATTTGCCTACTTCGGGTGCGCGAATCGGATTTTTCCCGATCAGCCGGCAAAAGTGTCCCTGCAGAGAGCTCCGCTATTTCTGACAGTTCTCTGACAGAAGGAACACATGTACAGCGGTTGAAACATTGTATCTATTTGTTTCCATTTAGGATACAGATGTTTTTATTCGAGTAGGATGAAAATAAGAATAATTCCAAGCCGGCAAAAAGTGTATCTGCAGAGCTCCTCTAAGTGTATCTGCAGAATAGAGGAGCTCAGCAGATACACTTTTTGCCGGCTCTTCATCCTCATCCTCTTCTTCTTCTTCTGAGGATGAGGATGAGGATGAAGAAGAAGAAGAAGAAGTAGGATGAAAATAAGAATAATTCCAAGCCGGCAAAAAGTGTATCTGCAGAGCTCCTCTATTCTGCAGATACACTTAGAGGAGCTCTGCAGATACACTTTTTGCCGGCTTGGAATTAATCTTATTTTCATCCTACTTCTTCTTCTTCTTCTTCATCCTCATCCTCATCCTCAGAAGAAGAAGAAGAGGATGAGGATGAAGAAGAAGAAGAAGAAGAAGTAGGATGAAAATAAGAATAATTCCAAGCCGGCAAAAAGTGTATCAGCAGAGCTCCTCTAAGTGTATCTGCAGAATAGAGGAGCTCTGCAGATACACTTTTTGCCGGCTTGGAATTATTCTTATTTTCATCCTACTTCTTCTTCTTCTTCTTCTTCTCTTCATCCTCATCCTCATAATTCCAAGCCGGCAAAAAGTGTATCTGCAGAGCTCCTCTAAGTGTATCTGCAGAATAGAGGAGCTCTGCAGATACACTTTTTGCCGGCTTGGAATTCTTCTTATTTTCATCCTACTTCTTCTTCTTCTTCTTCATCCTCATCCTCATCCTCAGAAGAAGAAGAGGATGAGGATGAAGAAGAAGAAGAAGAAGAAGTAGGATGAAAATAAGAATAATTCCAAGCCGGCAAAAAGTGTATCTGCAGAGCTCCTCTAAGTGTATCTGCAGAATAGAGGAGCTCTGCAGATACACTTTTTGCCGGCTTGGAATTATTCTTATTTTCATCCTACTTCTTCTTCTTCTTCTTCTCTTCATCCTCATCCTCATCCTCTACTTCTTCTTCTGAGGATGAGGAAGAAGAAGAAGAAGAAGTAGGATGAAAATAAGAAGAATTCCAAGCCGGCAAAAAGTGTATCTGCAGAGCTCCTCTATTCTGCAGATACACTTAGAGGAGCTCTGCAGATACACTTTTTGCCGGCTTGGAATTAATCTTATTTTCATCCTACTTTCTTCTTCTTCATCCTCATCCTCAGAAGAAGAAGAAGAGGATGATGAGGATGAAGAAGAAGAAGAAAAGAAGTAGGATGAAAATAAGAATAATTCCAAGCCGGCAAAAAGTGTATCTGCAGAGCTCCGCTATTTCTGACAGTTCTGTGACATTCACTCCATACAGCGGTTGAAACATTGTATCTATTTGTTTCTCTGCAGATACACTTTTTGCCGGCTTGGAATTCTCCTTCTTCTCATACTTCTTCTTCTTCTCATCCTTCTTCTTCTTCTCATCCTTCTTCTTCTTCTCATCCTTCTCCTTCTTCTCATCCTTCTCCTTCTTCTCATCCTCTTCTTCTTCTTCTCATCCTTCTCCTTCTTCTCATCCTTCTTCTTCTCATCCTTCTCCTTCTTCTCATCCTTCTTCTTCTCATCCTTCTCCTTCTTCTCATCCTTCTTCTTCTCATCCTTCTTCTCATCCTTCTCCTTCTTCTCATCTTCTTCTCATCCTTCTTCTCATCCTTCTCCTCTTCTCATCCTTCTCCTTCTTCTCATCCTTCTCCTTCTCCTTCTTCTCATCCTTCTCCTTCTTCTCATCCTTCTCCTTCTCCTTCTTCTCATCCTTCTCCTTCTCCTTCTTCTCATCCTTCTCCTTCTTCTCATCCTTCTCCTTCTCCATCTTCTCATCCTTCTCCTTCTCCTTCTTCTCATCCTTCTCCTTCTCCTTCTTCTCATCCTTCTCCTTCTTCTCATCCTTCTCCTTCTCCTTCTTCTCATCCTTCTCCTTCTCCATCTTCTCATCCTTCTCCTTCCCTTCTTCTCATCCTTCTCCTTCTCCTTCTCCTCCTTCTCCTTCTCCTTCTCCTTCTTCTCATCCTTCTCCTTCTTCTCATCCTTCTGCTTCTCCTTCTTCTCATCCTTCTCCTTCTCCTTCTTCTCATCCTTCTCCTTCTCTTCTTCATCCTTCTCTTCCTTCTCCTTCCTCATCTCCAAGGGCATTTAAATTAAAGGTACAGTGTTCTGCACTAATTTAAAAGCCCTTTTTATAAGTTAACTTCGTAGCGAATAAATTTGCATCGAATCGAATTTCTTCCTGAAATTCGGCGAATCAGCCGAATCGAATTTTTGAACAATTCGCTCATCTCTAATTGCAAGAACAGATTCTGGGAGCCCGGTTCCAATTTACATAGGCATGCCTACGAAAAGCCATTGTGGCAGACTCTTGGGAGTCAGGGCAGAAGCATTGCTTTTCTGGGAAATAAATCAATATACACTATATTGCCATAAGTACTGGAACCCTGCCTTTGCACGCACATGAACATTAATGGCATCCCAGTCTTTGACCCTAGGGTTCAATATTGAGTTGGCCCTCCCCAGCTATAACATCTTCAATTCTTCTGGAAAGGCTGTCCACAAGGTTTAGGAGTGTGTCTATGCTAATGTTTGACTATTCTAGTGCATTTGTGAGGTCAGGCACTGATCTCAGCTGAGAAGGCCTGGCTTGCAGTTTCCACGCTAATTCACCCCAGAGGTGTTCTATCAGGTTAAGGTTAGAGATTCTGTGCAGGCCAGTCAAGTCAAGTCAAGGCCAGTCTATCTTAAACTTGCTCATACATGTCTTTATGGACCTTGCTTTGTGCACTGGTTCACAGTCATGTTGGAACAGGAAGGGGCCATCCCCAAACTGTTCCCACAAAGTTGTGAGCATGAAATTGTCCAAAATGTCTTGGTATGATGACGCCTTAAGAGTTCCCTTCACTGGAACTAAGGGGCCAAGCCCAAACCCTGAAAAACAACCCCACACCATAATCCCCCCTCCACCAAACATTACACTTGGCACAATGTAGTCAGGCAAGTACTGTTCTCCTGGTAACTGCCAAACCCAGACATGTCCATCGGATTGTCAGACAGAGAAGCGTGATTTGTCACTCCAGAGAAACACATCTCCACTGCTCTAGAGTCCAGTGACGGCGTGCTGTACACCACTGCATCCGATGCTTTGCATTGCAAAGTGGTGATGTAAGGCTTGGATGCAGCTCCATGGTCATGGAAACCCATTCCATGAAGCTCTCTACATGTCGTTGTGCTAATCTGAAGGCCACACAGGTGGATTGGCTCTGTCATTTTACATGGCCTACCACTTCATGGCTGAGTTGCTGTTGTTCCCAGTTGTTTCCACTGTGTTATAATACCACTAACAGTTGACTGTGGAATATTTAGTAGCAAGGAAATATCACGGATGGACTTATTGCACAGGTGGCAACCTATTACTGTACCACGCTTGAATTCATTGAGCTCCTGAAAGCGACCCAAACTTTCACAAATGTTTGTAGAAGCAGTCTGCATGCCTAGGTGCTTGATTTTTTTACACCTGTGGCCATGAAGGTGATTGGAACACCTGAATCCAATGATTTGCAGAGTGAGTAGAGTGGGATGGGGGATGGCCAGAATTCTGTAGTCCAGCAGAAGACCCTGTATTGTCAGCCCAAACAGGAAGTTAAAACACCTGCATTTCTTGCCTGCAGCATTTTAAAGAGGATAAAAAGGGGAAATGTGCAAGTATTGGAGAGATATTCTGAATGTGTTTTTTCCAGATTTACATCTTGAGGCATATTTTGTGGGGGTTATGGTAAAAGAATAACTCCACTTTTGTTTAGAAATAAACTTTAGTGTACATTGCAGGGAATTTAACAAACGTTGTTGCAGAGTCCTACCTTTTGCTGCTCTGAAGAAAAAGTGATTTGTTTCTTCATATCACCATGTTCACCACTTTGCAGACTGGTTCAGAATGGGACATCTGGTTCATTATAATCTCAGTGAACTCTGTGTTCTGTTGAGAAAAGTTGCAGTGTTTGCATCCCTTGAGAAATAATTACCATTTGGAAGCATCTCCCCAAAAACTATATTTCTATTGCAGGGGATGCCTAAATTCTGACTTGTAAATTAGTGCAGAATTCTAGGAAAAAAAAGAGAAGCCCCACAATGATTCACTTAATTAGCTAGATCACACATAATTAACAGAACAGACATAGATAGACTGATGTTCGGTCCATCCATAGCCAGCTTAACTATGAAATTCCAGTGCAGATCTGGGATGTATTTCTTAGCTAAAGCTGAAAAAGCAAACCATTGATATGCATCCTTCAAAGTCATGGTTTTAGAAGTGATGTCACTTATTTTCCACAGATGAAGGACATGATGGCTATTTTTGTCAGGGTCATCACATCACTCCCAGCCAAGACCAAAAAAAGTACCGACATGAGAAAGTGGCAAAAGGTTCATTTCTAGACTGCGGGGTCATAATTACAAACGAATCCAATAGTAATCAGCAAACAAGTATTTCCCCTTGCTGTTTTCTTGCCCTTGTTAAACTGACATTAAATAGATCTAAGGGATATATATATATATATATATATATATATATATACACACATATACACCCTGTGGACATCCCCACCTGGTGTACAAGTTCTGGTTCCTCCAATTTTTTTTTTCATTTTTTATTGTGGTGTGATAGAGAGATGAAGTACACCCTTCACATTTTTGTAAATATTTTATTCTATCTTTTCATGCGACAACACTGAAGAAATGACACATGGCTACAACGTAAAGTAGTAAGTGTACAGCTTGTTTAACAGTGTAAATGTGCTGCCCCCTCAAAATAACTCAACACACAGTCATTAATGTCTAAACCACTGGCAACAAAAGTGAGTACACCTCTAAGTGAAAATGTCCAAATTAGGCCCAATTAGCCATTTTCCCTCCCCGGTGTCATGGGACTCGTTAGTGTTACAAGGTCTCCGGTGTGAATGGGGAGCAGGTGTGTTAAATTTGGTGTTATCGCTCTCACTCATACTGGCCACTGGAAGTTCAACATAGCCCCTCATGGCAAAGAACTCTGAGGATCTGAAAAAAGAGAATTGTTGCTATACATAAAGATTGCCAAGACCCTTAAACTGAGCTGCAGCACAATGGCCAAGACCGTACAGCGGTTTAACAGGACAGGTTCCACTCAGAACAGGCCTCGCCATGGTCGACCAAAGAAGTTGAGTGCACGTGCTCAGCGTCATATCCAGAGTTTGTCTTTGGGAAATAGACATATGAGTGCTGCCAGCATTGCTGCAGAGGTTGAAGGGGTGGTGGGTCAGCCTGTCATACGCCGCACACTGCATCAAATTGGTCTGCATGGCTGTCATCCCAGAAGGAAGCCTCTTCTAAAGATCATGCACAATAAAGCCTGCAAACAGTTTGCTGAAGACAAGCAGACTAAGGACATAGATTACTGGAACCATGTTCTGTGGTCTGATGACACCAAGATAAACTGAATTGGTTCAGATGGTGTCAAGTGTGTGTGGCGGCAACCAGGTGAGGAGTACAAAGACAAGTGTTTCTTGCCTACAGTCAAGCATGGTGGTGGAAGTGTCATGGCCTGGGGCTGCATGAGTGCTGCCGGCACTGGGGAGCTACAGTTCATTGAGGGAACCATGAATGCCAACATGTACTGTGACATACTGAAGCAGAGAATGATCCCCTCCCTTTGGAGACTAGGCCACAGAGCAGTATTCCAACATGATAACGACCCCAAACACACCTCCAAGACGACCACTGTCTTTCTAGAGAAGCTGAAGGTAAAGGTAATGGACTGGCCAAGCATGTCTCCAGACCTAAACCCTATTGAGCATCTGTGGGGCATCCTCAAAATGGAAGGTGGAGGAGCACAAGGTCTCTAACATACACCAGCTCCGTGATATCATCATGAGGAAGAGGACTCCAGTGGCAACCTGTGAAGCTCTGGTGAACTCCATGCCAAAGAGGGTTAACACAATGCTGCAAAATGATGGTGGCCACACAAAATATTGACACTTTGGGCCAAATTTGGACATTTCCACTTAGGGGTGTACTCACTTTTGTTGCCAGCGGTTTAGACATTAACGGCTGTGTGTTGAGTTATTTTGAGGGAACAGCAAATTTACACTGTTATACAAGCTGTACACTCACTGCTTTACATTGTAGCAAAGTGTCATTTCTTCAGTGTTGTCACATGAAAAGATAGAATAAAATATTTACAAAAATGTGAGGGGTGTACTCACTTCTGTGAGATACTGTATATACTGTATGTATATATAAAATAGATATACAAGCAGTGGCTCCAAAGAGTTTAAAAATAAATCAGAAATAACAGACCATGTCTTTTTAAACATTCTAAACAAGAACAGTGCATATTCTTTGGTAATTGAAGAAATACGGTCTGTATCAGGGGCGGACTGACCATTTGGAAACTCGGGCACTGCCCGAGGGCCCGGGGTCAGTAGGGGGCCCCATGAGATGCTCCTGGTACCTATTTTTATAGGCTTTTTTGAGTTTGGGCAAGGACACAGGGGCCCCATGATCCCCTATTACCCAGGGGCCCCATGAGTTGTCAGTCCGCCCCTGGTCTGTATGCAGGATTTAGTGCACTGTTAACTAAAAAAATAAAAGAGAAAGAAAAATCAGCAATGAGCAAAAGACATTCTTTATGGCAAACTGGCTGAGCCCCACATCCAAATCAGACATTGCAGATGCAGTGGCACAACACATGTCCCAGAGGAGTGCCGAGAGCGAATAGCATGGAGGGTCTCTATTACAAAGTCTCTCTGGATACCTTGTGGTGCATTTAAAGCAGCATTGTTCAACTGTAAAAAGAGGGTCTTAAGTGCAGTCCTTGACACTTCCAGAGGGCTGTGAGTTAGCAGTATGTTTTTCTTGCATTAAGGTGTATTACGTCAGAGTTAGGCAGCCCATGCCCATTTAAAATTAATGAGTCTGTAACACAACGCCATGCTTAAAATGTAGGTACTGTTGCATTATTTGCAACAATTCAAAATGCAAACTGGACAGTTAATTATAGAGTCACTATTGGTGTCAGTGACTGCAAAAAAAAAAAAATAAATCGGTACCAGTGCTATTACTCACCTCCCCCTGTTGCACTTGTGCTTAGTATCTGTGCTATTTATCTTCTCCTTGGGTGGTCAGTGCAGTGCCAGTGAAGTGAGACCCCTTACCCAATCACACACTTGACAGCAGGAGTAAGTGCCGAATCCCAGAGAGCATTTCAGTGCCCAGCATCCCGCTGTTGCTCTGCAAAGTTCACAGTTGCAGGTGGTGGCCCAACCCTGTACTTGGAGGGCTGCACACAAGTCATGGCCAGTGTATTGGGCCACAGTGATTTAACTCTTTTTCTGCCAGCACTTTATGCCATACATAGGTGGCAGCGGGGGGGAAACGGGGGTTTACACACACTCTCAACTGATGGCTATTGACTGTCAGATGAAAGTGATTGAGCATCTGTGCAGCTGCCAGATTGCGTCCACACGCCCCCGTAAGAGTCAGTCCCCACCAGTGCATGCCCCTGCCAGCTTTCCTAGGTTCCATGTGCCCATCGTTGGATCCAAGACCAAATGAGACTGAGATGTCACCAGGTAATCAGTGGATCTCCCCTTCCCTCTAATAACTCAGAAACGACATGTAAATCATTACTTCCGGGCCCTGGTGTCACTTTCCCCAGCCTTTCCCTACAATCTACACTCCATTATACTTGGTTCACACATATGTGTGTTTTAGTGCGCTTTGCAGAAATGCACTACAGTCCAATTAACATGGTTTCCTATGGGAAATGATCTATTCATTTTCAGCTTCTGCGTTTCTGGAAAGAGTCAGGGACTTGTACTCCCACAGCAGATTGCATTTTTGGTGCTTTTTGGATGCGTCTTGTGTTTTTTTGCCCAATAGGAAAATATTAAGTGTAACTTTAATACACACTTTACACACATCAAGTTGCATCAAAGTTCCAATGTCTGTACCTTCTTTTTTCCATTTGCAATACCTTAAAAGACCCCTATAGGTCATCCGTTTGCCTTCACACTCCTCATGCCTCTTCCTGCTCCTGAACTGACCCTAGCCTGTTGTTTGATCACGCCTCTGCTTGCCGCCTAAACTGATCATACCTCTGCCTGCTCTGGAACTGACCCCGGCCTCTTTATTGATGATGCCTCTGCTTACCATCTGAACTATCAACCACATTTCTGCCTTCCACCTGAACTGACCTCAGCTTGTTAATTGACCACGTTTTTTGCCTGCTGCTTGTACTGATCTTCTGCCCTGCTACTGTAGTAGAAGGATTCAAAATAACAAAGGGGTGTCACATATATGAGAGGCTTCAGAATAGTTCATCAGAGTGGAGAAAACTAAGTTTTTGGTTTTCTGCCTGTTACCTGGACAATTCCTTTTGCTGTTTCTGACCACGTCCCTTCATGCTGCCTGGACCAATGCTCTCCTCTGTGGACAACTGCACTACTAAAACCACAGTTAATCTTGTGTTTACCCTCAACAAAATGTATTTTGGGGTTTAATTCTTGGTATGTACATGCTATGTATTAGAAATATGAAGGGCCTTAAAAAATTAAATTTATATCCCTAGAACACCTGATGGTGCTGCTTGCATGTTGGGACTCTCTATGTGGCCAGGATGTAGAAAAGGCTCACACATGTGGTATTGCCTTACTTAGGAGTAGCAGAATATATTTTTCATTTCCGTTTTCTTTTAACACAGAGGAACCCTCCAAACAACTCTCTATTTCCAGGGAACCTTTTTAATGATTGCTTTGGTGTGAGTGGGAACTCATCTCAGAGGCAGACATTGCTCATTTCTCAAAGAAACCCCTAGCAACCTTACACAGATGCTCCTAGAAGTTATGTGAAAACACACTTCATTCCTTGTATCTCCCAAACATCCCACAGGACTGTCCCAGGATGTCAACAAAAATCCTGATGTCCCACAGATCTGGCCCACATTCCACACTGAATATCACTGCCAGATCTAGGCAAAGGCAGAAGGGACACAGACCCACCTAGGGCACTGCGCATCTGGAGCAAGAAACATTTCTGCCCCTGGATTGTCTGGTTGCCAAGATGCAGGACTGAGCCCCGACTGCTCTGCCCTGGCTTTCCTTCATTTCATGTGTGGAAAAGATACGGGGGCTGTGTGCGCAGAAAAGAGCACGTTTACAGTCAGTGAATTTAATTTGCTCTAAATCCCAAGTTTCTTGGTTGCTAATTGAAACCTAATTGAAACCTTTTAAGCGATGCCCAAATTCCATTTAATTTGACCACTTTCTGTGCAGTATTCTATGAACAGAGCGTCTCAAGGTGGGATGTTT
>CATNWA010005350.1:0-12562 GCA_951230385.1 Staurois parvus
TAATGGTGTAAATTACAACATTTGCTATTGCCTCCCACTGTTAAGGGCCCAAAAGTAATGGGACAATTCTTCTCCTGTTCCATGGCCAGGTGGTTTTTTTCCCCCTCATTATCCCAATTACAACAGATAAAAGGTCCAGATTCATTTTCAAAGGGGCTATTTGCTTTTGGAATCTTTTGCTGTCAACTCTCAAAAATCCAAAAAGCTGTCACTATCTGAAGCAAGCCATCATTAGGCTGAAAAAACAAAAAAAAACCCACAAAGATAGCAAAAACATTGGGCGGGGCAAAAACAACTTTGGGAACTTTTTTAAAAAAGAAAACCCCGGTGAGCTCAGCAACAAAAAAAAGATCCGGAAGACCAGGGAAAACAACTGGGTGGATACCGAAGAATTCTTCCCGGGGAAAAAAAAACACCCTTACAACATTTGGCCAGATCAAGAAACTCTCCCAGGGGGTGGGTGTACGTGGCAAAGTCAACAATCAAGAAGACTTCACCGATGAATACGGGGGTTCCCACAAATGTAAACCATTGGTGACCCAAAAACAGAAGGCCAATTAGAGTTTGCCAAACAAAAAACTAAAAAACCCTTCACATTCTGAATAACACCCTATACAGAGAGCCCAAGTCAATTGTACCAATATGGAAGAAAAGGTAGGAGAAGGAAAGGGGAACTGCTCATGATCCTAAGCAACCCCCCTCACAGTAAAGCATGGTGGTGGTATGTCATGGTGGGCAGTATGGGTCCAAGGGGAACGGGTTCTCTTGTATTTTTTGGGATGTACTGCTGAAAAAAGCGCGGAGAATTCTAAGTGTTTAGGGCATTATTATCTGCCAATTCACCAAAGTTCAGAACCATTGGATGCCGTTCACAGTGCAGATACGTAAGCATCGCAAAAAAACCCAAAAAGGGGTTTTTTTAAGGGAAAAAGTGGAATGTTATGCAAGGGCCAAGTCAATCACCTGACCTGAATGATTGAGCATCATTTCACTTGCTAAGACAAAACTGAAGGGGAAAATTGCCCCAAGAACAAGCAGGAACTGAAGACAGTTGCAGTAGTAGTCGAGGCCTGGCAGAAAGCATCACCAGGGATCAAAACCTGCATCTGGTGATGTCTATGCGTTCCAGATCTTCAGGCTGTAATTAGTACTGCAAAGGATTTGCAACCAAGTAATAAAAAGTGAAGTTTTGGTTTTATGATTATTATTCTGTTCCCATTTACGTTTTGGTCCCTTAACAGTTGGGAGGCACCATATGCATAACTGTTGTAATTCCTACACCGTTCACCTGATTTGGATGTAAAATTCCCTCAAATCTTAAAGCTGACAGTCTGCAGTTAAAGCACATCTTGTTCGTTTCATTTTCAAATCCATTGGTGGTGTATAGAGCCCAAAATTGTTAGAAATTGTGTCAATGTCCCAAAATTTATGGGTCCTGATTGTATATGAGCAATCTCTTAGATTTTAAACTCCAAGGAGCATGGGCCCCTCGAAACCCCTCGTGTAATCGAGCACTGAGACTCTTGTTATTTGTATCTGTCTCATGTATTTGTCGTCCTCATTGTTATAAGTACAACAGCGCTTGTGAGCGAACTAGTGGCGGCTTTATAAATAACAGTACTAATAATAATAATAATAAATCTCTAGATATAAAAATACATAACTACGTATCGTTACATCCATAATAAGTTACATTCATGCGAGATTAAAAAACATGTAGATGCTTTATAACACAACCGTTAACACTCATTGTGGTCAATTTACAGTATTCAGCAACCCTTTGCAAAAAACAGTGAACTTGAGCTCCACGTGCTCACCATTTATCTTTGATCATTGTTTAAGATAATATTCTTGATGCGTGAACTTATTGCAGTGGTTAAATTCCTTTGGTAAATTAAATAGATTGTCCCAAAGGTTCCCAAGTGCACAGAGGCCCTCCATAATTCTCAGATGAACGAAGTTTGGAAAATCCAGGACGTCTTCAAAGAGCTGGCTCGCGCTGGCCAAACTAGAGCACTCAGGGGATTGTAGTCGAGTAGGAGCGGTGTGACCAAGATACCCAATGGGACTAAGCTCCAGAGATCCTGGTGTGGAGATAAAGACAAAGATTTCAGAAGACGGACAGCCATCATGCATGCCATCCACTGTATCTGGACTTTATCAACAGGGTGGCTAGAACAGACAGCCTGCTGTTCGGTTTGGCAAAAAAAAGCACCCGAAAAAGGACCTCTCAGACCTGGTGAGGGAACATGAATAACTCAGGTCTGATGAAACCATTGGAGTCTGGTACCTAAACATTTATGAAACCAGACACATCTTCATCAATACCACCACCCCAGCAGTGAAGAGCCCCTCTGGGGGTGAGCGCAGCATCCTGCTGGTGGGGCTCGTTTATTTCAGGCAGTTAGGAGACCAGGGAGACTCGTCAGGGATTGAGTGAAAAGGCCGAATGCATAAAGTAAAAATAGAGGTCCTCAAATGAAAACCTGTTCCACAGCCCTATAAGAACCTCAAACTGGGCCAAAGGTTCACCTCCATTCCAACACGACAATGATCCTAAGCACACAAAAACAAGACAACACAGGAGTGGTTTAGGGACAACTCTGCAAATGGCCTAGAGTGGCCCAGCCAGAGCCTTGACGATTGAACCCCTATTGAACATCCCTGGAGAGACCTGTAAAATGGCTGTTCCACCGGACAATGGCCATCCAGAATGAGCTTCGACAGAGGCTATTTGCAAAGAAGAATTGCAGAAAATTCCCCAATCCAGATGTGCAAAGCTTGTCGTGTATCATAATCCAAAAAAAGACCTCAAGGCTGTAATTGCTGCCAAAGGTGCTTCAACAAAGTACTGAGTAAGGGGTCTGAAAGACTTGAGTACATGTGATATTTCAGTTTTTTTTTTCTTTTTAAAAAAAAAAATCTGACATTTTTTAAAAAAATCTGATAGATTAATGAGAAAAAAAAATGAATTTAAAAAAACAACTGTAGATACAACAGGCTGCAAAAGATCACAAAAGTGAAGGAGGTCTAAATACTTTATGAATGTGCACTGTATGTTACCTGGATAGAAAAATTGGTTACAGGGGCATGTCCAAAAGATGGTAAATAAATAGCGTAGCTTCTGAATGGTCTGTAGTCGTTGTGAGCGGGGTATCCCAGACCAGGGCTCTGTCCCTGGGACCAAATCTGTTTAACTTGATCGATAAAAAAACAATATAGAAGTATGATGATAAGCAGTTTCAGTCTCGGTATTTGCTGACAATACAAAGCTCAAGCATGACAATAACTTTACAACAGGATATTGCAACTTTACAAGATGACCTCAATAAAATAGAGGGATAAGCAACTAGATGGCAAATAAGGCTCAATGTAGGGGAAATGTAAAGTGATGCACTTGGAGGATAAAAATATAAATGCAGGCTACAAGTTAAGGGTAGAACCCTTTTTTTTTTGTTTTGTTTTTAAACGTGTTTTTTACCTGAGTATGAAAATTTATGTTTGTCCCCAAACATCTTTGAAGCCACTTACTGACTGAGCAACGCACTATCTCTGTTGGAAGTCTATTCTAAGCATTAACTACTCTTTCAGTAAAATACTTCTAAGATAAGTTTTGAACTTTCCTCCAGTTAGTTTGAGGTCATATTCCAGTATTCTTGACTTTGGTTTCATTTTTAAAATCCTGCCCTCTTAACCTTATTTACTCCCTTGATGTAATTTAAAGGTTTCATTCATGAGGTCTCCCTTTCCCTTCTTTCCTCTAGGTTGTACATATTAAGTTCATGAAAGTCCTCTCCTGGTATGTTTTATCTCTCAGACCTTTCGTCAATTTTGTTTTACCAGTCTCTGGACTCGTTCTGTCTTATTATTATATTTTTGTGAGGTCTCCAGAACTAGATACAATATTCAGAAAATGACGTCTCATTCAAAGATCTATATAGGGAAATCAAGGACCACCTTTCTCCTGCTGGTGACCCCTCTAGTGATGCATCCTAGAATTCTCTAAGATTTTTTTCCACTGCATGGGCCAAACTGTTTGCTCATTTTGCAATCATCTGGGAGACAAAGACTCAAAAATCTTAAACCACAGCACACTATTAGCTCACTTGGACACAACCACTATCACACCATTGCTTTCATTTTGGCATGGCACACTCAGCCTGCCTCTATTTGTCCCTCTTCTTGCCAGAACTAAATTTTAGGATCAACAATTTTGGAAATTTCCCAGGCATGCAGATCAACCAGGTAAGGTTGCAGTAGTGGCTGATGAGAAACAGCCAAGGAAAAAAAATTAGGTAGACATGGACAAGGGCTTTAAAAGGCAACTACATTTGGTGTGGGAAAAAAATAGAAAATTAAAAACATTAATATAGCATATACAATTTCTACCCAAGCCATGTTGTAATGTAATGTAATTAAAATGACCTTTCAATCTGCAGCTGCTGTAATTTTCTATAAAACACAATTCAGTACGGCAACCAGGGTGGATAAAAATCAATGATTTTTTTTAAAAAAAATAAAAAAAAAAAATCAGATTTTTTTTATTTAAATCGGATTTTATTGATTTAAATCGGATTTTTTTTTAAAAAATGCTTTTTGAGGAAAATATATTACCATCCAAAGGTTATTCCATCATGAAATAAAGATTAGTTTTTTAATTATGTAGAATAAGGCTGTATATGTTTAATTATTATTGGTAAATAAATTCCATTAATCCATTCACAATGTCATGCTCTTCCAGAGGTTTTTTGTAAGAATATTGGGCAGTTTTTCTGCCTACAAGATATTATCACAGATGCTTGGTTTACTTTTGCAGTTTCTCAAAACTGAATTTGACTCAGCGGAGATCACATGCCTCTTCTTCACAGCAAAAATGTTATAACATGAACAGAGTTAAGAAAAAGACCTTAATCCTAACTTCTACAAACCTATGAATACAGAATCAACCCCTTCAGTGCTAAGTTTCAAGAAGTTCAGTGAATAGAATAGAAACAATATTTTTCTGGATTGTTTGGAGTGGAAATAGATCTGCACAAGAAGAAAGTGAAACATAAGTGTGAGGAGGAAGGGGCTGACAGTCTAAGTTTCTTAAAATATATATATATTTTGTTTTAGCCAAATTAGTTAACAAACATGGATGTTTGTTTAAGCAAATAACATATGCTGTAATGTTATTGTTTCAGTTGAATAAATCTATTTAAATTGTTATTATTAAGGTAATGATTATTTTTCTCCTTCCTAAGTACAACAGAAAAGTTGTCCAAATATAAATGATTAACCTATTAAGCTGGGGATAAAAAAACTAATATGAAAAGTTGCTATTCTAAAAATCTTCATCTACTTGCATATTAAAGTTATACCAGCAAGAATTAGTCTATGTAGAAAACTATGATTTAAATCAAGCCTTACTGACTAGTGATTTAAATCGTGATTTAAATCGTGATTTAAATCAGTTTGATTTAAATCAAATCCACCCTGACGGCAACCTGGAGGCATTCTGTACACAGTTCGTGCACAGAACACCCCAGGAGAGGTAATTTCTTGCGTGTGTGATTGGCTTGCTAATTATCAAGTCTTCAGTAAGTTTGAAGTCAAATTTTAGGCACTACAATAGGAATTTCAGTTTTGGTGACATATTTCTAAATACTTCTAAAGGGATGCAGACCTTGCAGTTTTTCCCATTAGAACACTACGAGTGCACCAGCTGAATGTAATGAACTTGTTCCCCCTCTTTATAGTAGAATCAATATCCAAATGGACCTTTTGAATTATGTCTCAAAAACATGACTTTATCAAGACATAACATTATATGACAAGCAGATCAGTATAGCCGGATGCTAAGAGTTAATTTTGTCTTGGTTGAAGACTTTTCCAAGACAATAAGACTGTTTGGACTGTCAACAAGTACTATTTGTATATTGAGGTTGAGAAGAATGCATATACACAAAAAGTCAAACAGATAGCCAGATAGGACTTCGACTTTCAAACATTTTAACAATAATGAGACGGGAACTCAACTGGTTGAAAGTTTACCCAAACCTTGCAGAGTGTGATAAACCAACAGACC
Source organism: Staurois parvus (assembly GCA_951230385.1). Lineage (NCBI taxonomy): Eukaryota > Metazoa > Chordata > Amphibia > Anura > Ranidae > Staurois > Staurois parvus. The sequence continues at coordinate 6,068 of CATNWA010005350.1, forward strand.
TCTGAAACTATCACAATATACTATTGTCCACCAAGGGTGAAAGTATTAACAGTTGTTTACTGTGACTCCAATACAAGAGCCAGGCAAACAGAGAGTTTTTTCCCTACACATAGAAAATGTTGGTTCTAAAACAAAGAAGTTAAATTCAGGACATTTAAGTCTAAAAATTGATGTATAATAATTACAAAGATATACTACAAAAAACATATTATAGAGATGTTATAAAGAATAGGTTTTACACACCACCAAATATTCAGCAAGGGAACTATATATCACTAACTTGAGTATTGAGATGATGGAAAGTAAGATGTATTATAAACTAGCATTAGTTACATGTCTTATCAGGAAACAGACAGGATGGTATTTCAAGAAGGAATAACTGAATATACACCTATATTCCATGGTCCCTATTTAGAATATTATAGGTATGATCACTCATATATCTGGAAAAAGACGTATATTTAATCCCTGAAATTACCTTAAAATTCCACCCGAGGTATGAGTCATCTCAAATACTCAAATTGTTCTATGATACATGACTGCCACCTGGCGGGCAGGTGAGAAATAGCTTATGTACACACATTTCTCAACTAGCCAATCAAGAAGCCTGGTGGGAAGGTATCTTAGAACAATGGATTAGTGGATATAAAAGCCCTTGTACCTTTAAAAAAAAAAAAAAAAAACTCATCAAAAAAAAAACCTCAAAAAAAAAAACTCATCAAAAGAAAAGAAACCTGATCAAAAGAAAGACCTGATTCTGAGACATCTGAAGAGACCTCTCTATAACCTACTCTTCCATCCTTTTTCAAACTTCCTAAAACTTTACTAAATTTCTAAACCTCTGTCCTTTAAACTTCCTACATTCTCCCATACTAATGAATCTATCACTTGCCCTATAATATCATTCTAAAGGCGTTCCATTGCCAGCTAAATCCACGGGAGAGTTGCCTAGTCTGAATGCCGGGTGCGGTGAGATTGTTTATTTGATTTTGTATTACCTATTTTCTCTGTTGTGTGGAATCATAGAATTACCTTAGTGTATCACAACAATATTTGGGTAGTTATATATATGTAGAGAGATCCTGTTTTACTGTTAAAAATTGTTTGGTGCCATATTATAATTTTTTTTTCATATTTCATAATTTATTGAATATTAATAATCAGAGTATAATATATCAAGGGAATAGCTTCTTGCAATCCTATGGCCACGGCTTGTGAGAATATAACCTTTGAGATACTCGAAATTATTATTATTATTAATAAATTTAATTAATAATCAGATCATTTTTAAAAATTGTGATATTGATGTAATTAGTTAGAAACCATTTATTATTGTGTATTACATTGGTAGGATATATTTTTGATTGTGTGTACCAATATTCATTTATCACCAGTCTTTTGCGTTTTGTGTTAATATATATATATTTTTTTTGTACATAAATAAATTTTTATATTTATCTATTATAAGGCAAATTTTGTGTGTATGGTACGAAATCATATTGGCTAAAAGAATTCAAGGTATAATAATAAGTGGTGATCAAATTATCAAGGTGTCCAAATTATTGGTTTACTAAATATTTGCCGTATTTTAACGGCTGGAGGCACTGTAATATTTCATCTAAGGGAAAGGGACACGCCCTTTATAAATAAAATATATATCCTTACATAAACCACCACAGGATAAATTTGGAGGCACTGCTGAGATCCATAGAAATCGTACCATAATACAAAACGCACTGGTGATTGTATATTTGTACACTTTGTCAAACATATATTTTATATCAAAATGGCATCCAGTAATCACGGATCCACCTCTTCCAAGCATAACGAGGAAAATATGGCGGCTCAAGGCATTGAGGAGGAAACTCTGAAGCCAGCCCGGAAAGCTGTCGGTGCTTGGCAGAATTATGTTGAATGTGGAGTAATAGATTATCTCCGCAAGAGATTAGGTTGGGGGATAGCAATAATGAATTTGTGGATGAGAGAGAAAAGGCAGGCTATGAGCACCTTTGAGGACCTGTTCAACCAAAAGGGCCAGGTTGTTGGGTTTTTAATAGCATTTGCTGGAGCAGAAAGTGATAAAAGCCGTGACAGACTTCTCCTAGAAGCTTGGCCCATGTTATGGTTCATGACCGCTGGAGCTGCCCAGCGAACCATGACTTTAAGGGAAGAGTTGTCAGAGGCCCGCCTCTTGTTAGAAAGCAAAAATCAGGACATTGAGTCTTTGAAAGGGAAGCTTGGTCATGCCGGTATTCGTTTAGACGAATCCCAGAAATATTATGATAATTGGTCAGAGACTTTCGAAGTGCTCAGGACCTGTATGAAAGAAACTTTCAGGAATTAAAACAACTTCAAGAGAAGTATCAGGACTTAAAAGATGAGGTGGAGTACTTCAGATCAGAGAGGTTATCTCCTGTCAAAATTAAAGTTCACCCAGGGGATAAGCATGACCAGTCAGAACTTACATTGATAAAATCTGAGCAGAAAACTCTGGAGGAGCAGATTATGAGGTTGACGGCCCAAATAAATTCTGGGGTCCAAAAACCGGACCAACCCAGTCAAGCCGGAGGCTGATGAGCGGAGATACCCGCATCACAGCGAAGTATCTGATAGTGAGGCAGGGTCAGAATATAGGTCACCTCCTAGGCTTTTAAGATACACTCCAGAGCGCTCAGAAGAAAAGTATGAGGTTTCATATAGGCAGGAAGGGAAATCCCAGGGGTCATTCAGGAGATATGACACCCCAAAGGTCATTAAGTTCCTGAAGGACACTGTTCCTATGTTTTCTAAGAAAGGGTCCCTTGAGATCACCGAACACATGAAAACATATGAACAGACGTTAGAGATTCTGGGCATTAGAGATGACCACACCAAAATAGAATTGCTGCCATGGGTGTTTGAAGAGAAATACCGGCAATTCTTTGAGACCTTGAGGGCCTATTCCAATCAGTCCTGGAGAGAGGTTAAACATAAGTGCCACATGGAATTTGGGCCTTATAAAACTGTAACCTCTGCCAAGGCTGCGGCCTACAATTTAAAGTGTGGTCCTCACCAAAGCCCTGCAGAATTTCTGGCTGTCCTCAGAAATGCCTATTTCCTGGCTGAAAAGGATCCCAATCCTAACCAGCCAGAATTCAAAGACCCTATTCTATGAAGCATTACCTGCTTACATAAAATTGGGACTTGCAAAGGATTACAGAAAGGGATGCTCTCTTGATTGGTTGGTGAGAGAGAGTGACTATTTATTCTCGATCCAACAGTCCAGTGAGGGCGGGATAAAAAAAAGAGAACCTAAAAATAGCCCCAAGATAGTAGCAACCACTACCGTTTCCCCTCCAAATCCAAATTTGCAGGCAGAGAAGAAATCATATGCGGAAGTAGTCCGTGGGGGTAAAACCAATGGTTCCCCTAGATTTGTACCTCAAACCCAGCAAGTGAAGGAGGTCCATAACTTTGCACCCCAAAACCAGTGGGTGAGAAAGGATAGACAAAAGCCAGGGAACTACGGTAGTGGAAGTGAGAAGAATAAAAAGTATGGTAAGGGTCAGTACAGTGATGAGAATCAAAGGAGTCAATGGTATATCTCGGAGGTTCTATTATCCTCGCCAAAACCAACATGGGAATTTTTATGGGAACCCCAATTTCAACAGGAACCATAATTACAATAAGAATCCCAATTTTAATAAGAACTCCGACTTCCAAAGATTTCCTCCACGCCAAGAACACCCTCAAGCTCAAAGGGGGGATACAGTACCCCAGGCTCCCTTTAATAACGGGAGACCCCCCCAAAACCTCAGAGAGAACAATGGCGTCGGGACCAGAGCAGTAGTTCTGACTCTGAGTCTCATTACCAGTCCGTCCAAAATACAAGCGCAAGTATAGGAAAGGGAGAATCAACAGAATGACTCCTCTGAGCGTATTGGACAAATAGAGGCACAGGTCAGCAAAATGGCTGAACAAATGGACAGGCTTGTCACTCAATTTCCATCCAATCCTTTTTTAGGAGCAGCTCCTGTGACCAACCAAGGGTCACAGAATTAACAGGCAACCAAGCCTTAAACCAACAGGGGAGAACACTGAGTCAAATGACAGGAGATGTGTGCCCCGTCCCTGACACGCCTACTAATAGAGAATCTAGTTCTCAGGCAAAGGGGGACCATTTGTTGGTTATTAACGATTCTCCTATTTTTCAGTGTCCATCTATTGCCCCTAATATAGTCGCGGCATCGGAAGTCGTCGGGATTGACAAGCCAGACGGAGCACCAACTTCTAGTTGTGCTTCTGTCTTGAGACAGTCCAAGAATCCCACCAGGGAGGATAAGGGTGATGTGTCCACCACATGCGGTGAGATAAGAGCCAGTCATATGTCATTGAAGGGCCCACAGATCTTCAACCACACCAATTTCATGTGTGAGCTGACTGAATCTGATGGGAGATATTATGCCACGGTGCAGGTGCAGGATGCCAGTGATCTTTCTATTGTCGCCTAATAGACACTGGATCCCAAGCAACCATCATGTCACAGGAACATTTTGATAAAGTGGCGAATGTCATGCCCACCAAGCCGAGACTTAAAAGCTTTGACAGCTCATTGATTGGTGTAGGTGGAGACCCTTTACAAGTCATGGGTACCGCCTGGCTTAAACTGAAACTGGGTAATAAGGAACTGAGACACCCCATCATCATTGCCAGCATCTCCCAGCACCACATGATAATTGGGATGGACTTCCTAAAAAGGCTGAACACACAATAGTTGACTGTGTGAACCAAGTACTGTGGTCACAGGTAAATACCCCGATTAAATATGGGAAACTTAAAACTCCCCATTCCCGACAACACTGCCACCTGGTGGAAGAAAGGCCTGGATCATTAGAAATCCATTTCAGGAACAGCCAACTTCCTGATGTAACGGTTATCAAACCTGATGACCATAACCCTATCAGAAGAGATGAGGAACACATTTTTAGAATTCCCCAAGATAAAATAAAAGATATTTCCCTCCAAGATGACATCCTTACGATATCTTTTCATCAGGAGGATAAACCAAGAAAAGGGGGAGATCACACCCAATTCTTGACAGGTATTGAAAGGGTTAACAGCGACTTGTTTATCCCCATCCGGATAAATGGTCTTAATAGGTCAAAATATGCCAAACTAGATTTGAGACAGGAACACAGCTTTGTAAGCCATGGGCTGATAAAACACCTGACCGAAATGGAAATGATCCGTTTCTCCACACCTCAGCGTCATTGGATTTCAGACTCCCTTGATGACTCTGATGATCACAATTCAATGGCTAGGTGTCTCTTAAACGTCACTGTAGGAAACAAAACAGCCACCCATGTGTTCCTAGTCTTGGATAATCCCCAAACTAAAATTTATTTTGGCAACGATGTATTACATCGATTTGCAATGCAAGTCGACCTAATTAATGACTGTTTATGGAGTCGACTAAAGGGTATATATATATATACCAATACCACAGAAAAATATAAAAAACTTTTTGGTGCAAAAAAACTTTTGTGCAAAAGGAGTGTCTCAATATAAAAAAAAAGTGTCTCAATATAAAAAAAAATTTCACCAAAAAACCTTGATAATATAATGGCAGATCATCCATAAAAATATCTTCAGAAACGGAAGCTCTCCAACACACCGATCCTCATCGATCGAAATAACAGGACGAAAAACTTTGTAGTTAATCGAAAATCCACTTCTCCAATAGAAAAAGGACCACCTTCAAACGTATCCATGGGGGGAAATAAAGATGATATATGGAAGATTGTGTGCTTTTTATACAATTTCTGCATTATTTTTGTATTATCACTAGAGTTCCCCTTTATTTGTGCTTAATGTGTTACTGGCCCTTTAAGTTCCCCTTTTTGAAACACAGTCTTAGAGGGTATTGGCCCGTTAATGTATTTATTTATTTAATTTATTTACTATCATTGTTTTATTTAAATTTCTTTTTATTTTTGTTCCCTTGTTTTAAAGTTTTTTGCTTGTGATGGCAAATATATTGGATATATTGTATACTTTTTGTGGACTTCTGTCATCCTTGGGGCGGCTTGCTTTGCTTGATTCCCCATTGATGTCAGCTGTTCGTTTCCTGTGAGTGTATATTTAATGAGGGTGAGACGTCTCACATCTATCCGCTCCGTGAGGACGTCGATGACGAAACGCGTAGGGCGGAGCTTGATTGATGTGATGTCATTACGTTTTTGACTGCCAGCTATTGCACATGTGCTGAGTAGTCAGGCTCGTTTATGTGATTGCTGTTGATGCTGTTGATGCTAGTGTCGGCTGGGACACCTCTTGAGTAAGTGCAATGAGTATCTAATAAAGGAATTGGTTTTTATAATATTGCACCATGAAGTCTTTCTGTTTCTCTCGAGTGCTTGGCATTTCCCCCCATGGATACGTTTGAAGGTGGTCCTTTTTCTATTGGAGAAGTGGATTTTCGATTAACTACAAAGTTTTTCGTCCTGTTATTTTCGA